>JZKD02S1722843.1:18081-42889 GCA_000966675.3 Picea glauca
AAGAGGACGAATGGATTGCACCTCTCCAGGAATTGAAAAGATGTTACAACATCAATACGGATGAAGACGATGATCTGAGGAAGGTGAACATCACAAAAACAGAGGGACATAGAGATGTGGAAGGAACATGAGTTGAGTTTCCATTCATTGGACAACCAATCAAGATTAATAAAGTCAATATTGGAACAGAGAAGACACCAAATTTTGCAAATTTTGGAGATTATTGGGATGCTCCCACCATTGACAAAATTATAGAGTTACTGCATGAATATTAGGACTTGTTTCCAACCAATTTCACTGATATGAAGGGATTTAAAGTGCCTATGGGAGAGATGAGGATCCCTTTGAATCTAGATGCAATACCAGTTAAACAAAGATCTTACAGACTGAACCCTAAATATAAGGAGAAAGTGAAAATTGAGCTCGAAAGACTGATGGAAGAAGGGATTATAGAACCTGTCGAAGACTCAAAGTGGATTAGCCCTATGGTGGTACAATACAAGAAGGCAGGAGAAATCATGATATGTGTATATATCATGAAGTTGAATGATGCTTGTTTGCATGACCCCTTCCCTACACCAGTCACTGACGAAGTGTTATATAATGTGGGAGGCTAGGTAGTATATTGTTTTACAGATGGCTTTTCAGGATACCATTAGATATGGATTGCCAAGGAACATCACCATAAGACCACGTTTGCAATAGAGTGGGGATATTATCAATATACAATGATTCCATTTGGATTAAATAATGCCCCATCCATCTTTTCCAGAGTGGTGTTCGAAGCATTCAAGGAATTTATGCATAAATTTCTAGAAGCATATTTTGATGATTGGATTGTTTTTAGTTTATTGAAAAATCATATTGAATGTCTAAGGCTAATGTTGGAAAAATGCAGACAGTGTCAAATTGCTTTGAACCTGAAGAAATGTATTTTATTTTCACCATTTGGAGTGTTGTTAGTTCATATTGTATGCAAGCAGGGATTGCTGGTAGATCCATCCAAGATCGCCATTATAGTTGATCTACCCCCTCCTACTTTAGTTAAATAGGTGCGCATTGCGTTGGGACACACAGGATATTACAGTAATTTCATCAAAGGATATGCTCATATCACAACACCCATCGAATTTTTTTTGAATAAATATTGTCAATTTAGTTGGAAAGAAGAATGCCAATAGAGCTTCGACACACTGAAACAGAAAATGGTTACTGCACCCATTCTAGTTTTTCCAGATTGGACCAAAGAATTTCATGTGCATGTCGACGTGTCTTCCATTTCTTTAGGAGCTATGTTAGCACAGCCAGGAGAAGGATATATTGACCACTCGTTGGCCTTTTCTAGCAGGAAGCTATCAACTATTGAGATAAACTACACCACCACTGAGCGAGAAGGATTGGACATGGTGTATGCATTGCAAAAATTTCGCCAGTACTTGTTGGGTAGACACTTTAAAATGTTTATTGATCACTCCACGCTGAAATACCTAGTCAACAAGCCAATGTTGGGGGGAAGGATATGCATATGGTTGCTGCTATTTCAAGAATATGATTTTGAGATCATAGTAAATCCAAGAAGAATGAACAAAGGTCCTGACCACTTGTCGAGGTTGGAACATGGAGAAGAGACGAACAGTTTGGAGGATACACTACCAAATGCACAACTATAGTCCATTATAAATATTGATGACCACTTCATAGAGATAGTCCAGTTCCTATCAACAGGAATGGCACCTAGTGAGTACACAATTCCTCAGAAGAAACAACTAGTAGTGCGCGCTGCAGATTTCTCACTTATAGTTGGACATCTATACAAGATGGGACCTGCTGAGATATTGAGAAGGTGTGTTATGGAGGAAAAATGACCACTGATCCCTGCAGAAGTTCATGAAGGCATAGTAGGAGGACACTATGAAGGAAAAGCAACTACGCAAAAGGTTTTAAGAGTTGGCCTTTGGTGGCCTACCTTACACAGAKATGCTAAAGACTATTCCAGAGCCTGTGATGTATGCCAAAGAGTTGGGAAACCATATAGAAGAGATGAAATTCYATTAGACCCACAGTTGACCTTACAATCCTTCAAGAAATGGGTCATTGACTTTGTTGGACCTATAAATCCACCAGGAAAACATACAGGAGCAGGGTACATAATTAGTACAACATAGTACTTGACTAGATGGGCTGAAGCAAGAGCAGTCAAGGACTGTAGTGCCACTACATCTATGCACTTCATATTTGATGACATCATAACCTTGTTTGGATGCCCAAAGATCCTTATGAGTGATCAATGAACACATTTCATCAATAAGATAGTTGAATCCTTGACTGAGAAATTTGCAGTCCACCATCAAAAGAGCACATTGTACCATCCACAAGAAAATGGGTCAGTTTAAGCATTCAATAAGATCTTGGAGATAGCACTGACAAATATTTGCAGTGTGAATACAGATGATTGGGATTTGAGAGTAACAACAATATTATGGGCCTATAGAACCACTTGCAAGAAACTAACAATGAAGACCCCCTTCAAGTTGGTATATGGTCTTGAAGCTATTGTTCCAATGGAATATCTAGTACCAAGCCTAAGAATTGTTGCCTTTACATATATGGATGACCCTGACGTTGTTCAAGAGAGGCTTGCATAGTTGGTTGAATTGGAAGAAGACATATTCATTGAAGGATTCCATCAGCAGGTTCAGAAGGAAAGAGAGAAGGCCTATCATGATAGGCACATAAAGAAGAAGGCATTCAAACAAGGTGATCTAGTACTGGTATATGACAACAAGTTCATAAAACATCCTGGGAAGTTCAAAATGCATTGGCTAGGGCCATATGAGATTGCTTATGTTATAGAGGGAGGAGATACAAAATTGAAGACTCTGAATGGGGAGTGGAAGGAAGCATTAGTGAATGGGAGCCAACTGAAGTTGTACTTTGACAACCAGCTAGCTCGCAGATCTCAGTAGAACCATGAAGAAAAGGGTCTAGGTACTAGGTGCAGTTGAAACTGGGTACCAGACATAGAAAAGACAATCTGCACAAGGGAAGAAAAAGAAGAAGGCATGGAGAAGAAAGCAGAGGCAACACTGCATAGTGAGGAATTACAGTAAAATAGAAAGCTCAGATCTAAAGCACCTTGGGACGAGTCACAGGTGAGTATTGGGGGCCTATTAGAACTTGGGTATGGAAGAAAGTGAAGATCAAGGAAGAAAAGGAAAATGAGAACTACGCAGAAGACACAGTGACTGTTATTGGGTCAAAGTGAGAAAAAGAGAAGAAAAGATGGAATGAATTCTGAAAAAGAAAGTCGTTGGATGAGGAGATCAAGGATGATAGATAAGAAAGGAAGGAACATTGTGGACAAGTCATCAAGCGGAAAAATCCACTGTTGGATGATTTGGAGAACTGCGTGAGAAGGAAGGAAAGACAGGCTGGTGAAGCCCTGAAAATATGGGTCAAGTTGACCTAGGGTTTTAGACACCTAGGGTTTTGGTATCTAGGTTTTTGGACACCTAGGTTTCGATCTAAAGTTGTCGGTGAGAAATTGTAATGTATAAATAAAGGTCTAAAGGACCTAGGTTGGGTTGGTACGATATTATTGTTGATCTAGTTGTATTGTTGATATGAGTTAGTATTGTATCGAAAGAGAGAAGTGCTGAGTGTGAGAGCCTTCTGGTATTGTAGTATCTTCAGTTGGGTGCAAAGATCAACCCTGCAACTGGGTGCATAGGGAGGGGAGAGAAAGAGAGGAGAAGAGAAGATATCTGCTAGCTAAGAGTGCAGACAAGAACTGTATGCTTCATCTTAATATATTATAAAGCATAGTTTTGTGGATGTATCCCTAGAGAGAGGGTGAACCACGTATATTTGGTGTTGTGTGTGATTGATATTTTGTCTCTATCATTGATATATTGTGATTGCATTGTTGTGTTAGATATGATAAGTAGATGTAAAGAATAGATATAAGATGATAAGTGATATATGAACATTGTGTTGTTATTGTGTTAGATCCACTTGACATTTCCTTTGGCTGTAGACATCTCTATCCTGCAACCCCCTCATAACTGCTTCGGGTGAGATTGCATTTGCTTCACAGGTGTTGCTGTAAGGGCCAATAGTTAGGTATTTTTGGTTCTCTCTTGGAGTTGATCCCGGGGTCTACCCCTGTGCCAAAAACATTGCACATCTGCAAATCCATACTATCTAGAGTAGAGTTATGGAGATAGCTCAGAAACTCCAACCTATGCAAGATAAGGCCTATCAGTTGTTTACAGAGGTACAAGGTAAAGGAGAAGAGATAGAGTAGGTTGTCACTACAACAGAACAATGTCTAGAGGGACCTATTAATGATGCATTCATCCACAAGTTTGTTGAAAAGGAGGATGTAGCACAACAGTAGGTCGAAGTAGCTCGAGCCAAGATTGAGGTGTTAAAAGAAAAAATAGTCAAACCAAAGTGACTCAGGATGAGTCACAGGTGATTGTTGGGGGCCTGTTGGCCCTTGAGCAAGTTTTGGGAGATCCTTGGTCAATTTGACCTATTTTGGGACTTTGACAGCTTGTTGAAGACAAAACGCAAGATGAAACAGAGATTGTGGGATCTCGACCCCTTTTTTGGGTCCTTTTTGGGATTTGGGAATATGTAACGGGAATGGGATGTTGGCCCATGGGTTTACCCATGTTTAGGCCTATTTTGTATGTATAAATAGAAGGATATGCAATGTAAGAAGTATTTGAATAGTGCGCAAGTGTTGTGAAAGATACCTAAGTTGTAAGAGCAGGATATATGTGATCAAGGAGTGTAAGGCTTTGTGCATACTGTGTGAGACTTGTAGAGACAAGTGCAAGTCATTGGAAGAGACTATGGAAGGCTTTGTGTTGTAACACAAGGAAGAAGGATCTAGCAAGTTGCACAGATATTTTTTCCTATGTGAAGTAAGGTTTTGAGGCTCTGTGCATGTAAGCCATTGAAGAAGCTAATAAAGAAGAAGAGTTGGTGGACGTAGCCCCAGGGTGGGGGTGAACAATGTAAATACTGTGTTATTCTTCTCTGTGCGATGTTCTGATGTGTTTATGTGTTATGTGCTAAATTATTTGATATAGATAGATATATATATTTATGCTTTGTGTTTATGATGAATATGGATGCTAGATATGACATCTGTGACCTTTCTCAGTGCTTGAATCTGCTAGATATGATCTAATTCCTTTGCTAAAGTGCTTATATACCTTAGATCACGACGAATGTTGTGATGCTCTATTTTCTCTACATAGTAGATATTGGTTAGATAATGATGAAATAATGGTGCTAACTGATCTATTAAGTGTTATAATCATAAATCTATGTCCCAACTAAGGTTGCAGAAACTTGAGTCCTGCAACCACTCCTGTCTATACCTCGGGTGAGACTTCTTTTGCTTCAAAAGTGTTGCGGAAAGGGCTGGTAGTTAGGGTTTGGTTGGTGTACTGTTGTAGCATTGAACCTTGGTTCTACCCCTATGCCAACAATGACCTTAGGAAATGACCTCACATAATCCATGTGATTGAGGGCACGACCAAGGGTGGTTTTAACCTAACTACTTTTTTCCCTGCAATTCGCCTTGAGCCTCCATGTTTCCTTTATCCAAAACCATGGTTTGGATTGCGGCATGTCCTCAACTTTTTAAAGTTCATGCACCTTCGGTCCCTGCAATTGATGGGACTGTCAATCTGATGACCTTGACGGTTCTTTTGAACTGATGGCTCATATCTATCCTTTCTGAATATATGGATCAGATCTAATCTTTCTAAATCAATGACTATTATTTATTTCACGATTCAGGTTTCGGGAGTTTCAACTCTCAAATTTTGCTTCCTCCATTAGTAGCTATCTTCCGGAGTGGAAGAACTGCTGAAAACTATCCTCAACAAACAAACAGTTTTGATGAAATCTGACTCTACAGACTTTGGGAATTCTTTCTCCTTCATTCACCCTTTTCTCCCGAAGTGCTCCATACCCAGTGTTGTATATTGGATGCCATGCGTCTACTCTGATCAAAGGTCTATATCCTCTCTCCACAAACACAAATATCCAGAGTGAATCCTTCTAGAGAGTTAGATCTTATAACACCTGTCCTCTCCAAATAGATGACCCTGGTCCTCTTCGAGGCTTCGACACTTTTCAACCAAGACCATATCAACGGTCCTTCGACCTCCTCCTCGATCAACGATCAAGATCTCCTTCAGGACTTCGACGCTTTCACCCTATTCTTTCCTTTGGAGTGTTCCATACCTGAAGTTCTAGATCTGGTGCCACGCATCCACTTTTAAATAAATAGTTGTCGTCCACTTTGGGACTTTGGCCTTCAGTGATTTCAAATCTCAATTTCCTCACACTCTGTTTCTCCCATAGCGTTTTATCCATATTTTGTGATCTGATGACATGTGTCCTTTCGCAGATCGACGAATCCCAACTGCTTCATCTATTTGGGGTTTGGAAATTTCAAACTTTACTCCTTCATTTTCTCCTGGACTACTTTCACTCGGAGTTCACAATATTTCACCACGTACCCCCTAGATCTAATGGTCCATATTCTCTTCATCTCTTCGACTCTTCGGGATTTAGGAGTTTCATACTCCTATGCACTCATTTCTCCCAGAGTTATTTCACCTGAAATTCATGGATTCATGCCACGTATCCCTTTGAAACAGATGGTTGCGATCTTCTTCGACCTTTGGGGATTCGGGAGTTTGTCACACTCCTCACTTGGAAACCTTCGAAGTAGTTTTTTTCGAAGTCTACGATCTATCGACACATATCTCCTACCAGCCGATGGACATGATATACTTTAGGTCTTTACTTGAGGTCCATAGACTTATGCCACCTGTCCTTTGGATCCAATGGATGACATTTAATTCGGACGATATGACGGTTGATGTTTGCTTCGGGTCTTTACTCAAACTCTACAAGTTTACGCCACTTGTCCTCTGGATCAGATGCTTGATATTTACTTTGTTCTTATTGGTGATGGATGGCCCCAGACTACTTTAGGACTTTAGGACTTTGATAAGTCCACTCTCCTATGTGTGAAAATCACTAAGGCTTGGAAACCTTTCTCTGATTAGATGGTTATTGGTCCTCTGCGCTATTATCTAACAACCATTGTCGCTCCTCCTCCTGAGCTTCTAATATCTTCCAACTTAGAATATTTTCTAAGTGTTCAAAGGACTCGACCTTTGCTCTACCTATAGGTCCATCTCTTGGACTTTGTCTGCATGCCTGAAAGTGTTATCTCCTCTGAGCTTGATTCCCCTTGAATATTTTTCCTTCTCACGCACTCCTTGCATTTTAGGGATCTCGTCAAATTCATATCGAAGGTCAACAATAATTGACGATTCATAGAAATTGTGAGGTTCAACCTCCGCCATCAGGGGAGTGCTCACTCAAATATAGTCTAATCCTAATCATTGATCTTCCATTCCCGATGAGATCAATGATGTAGGTTGATTGAGGAAATGAACTAACATGTCCACTATCAGGTTCTTATGTCATGGGTAGTTCTGATAACTTGAATATTGTCTATCTCCCAGATCTGGTGGTTAGGACATTTCCCAGGCATCCTTATATATAAGACTCATGGCTAAATTTGGGACTTCAAAACTTCAGGGATTTTACCTCCCTTATGAAAAAATCGCTCAGTTCTCCGAACTCGCGAAGTCCAAATGACTCCAGGGTTAACTCCCATTCTCTTTCCTCAACTTTAGAACTTAATTAATTCTCAGTTTCTGCCTACCTCGCAGAGAGCTTGTGAATATTTGAACTATATCTCCTAATATTTAATAGACTCCCTCCTCAAAGAGACTCCAAACAACTAGGAGTGTCGACATGTGTATGTGAAACTGTGCCCAAGATCAACAAACTCACAGTTCGTGGATCTAGTTTAAGACACCATAGGGCACAAGCATTTACGAATACAAAACATGTCCAATTCATATAATTTATTAATTTCCTAATTACACCATGAAGAAGGCACAAAAAGGGATACAATATAAATCATTAAGAAAACATATCCATCCCTAGGTCATTCACAGTATATCTAATTTTATTACACAATTAAAACTCAATTTCACGGGGTATGAGAATACTTATTTATTACAAGTTGCATCCAACTAACTGAATGTGGGTGTGTACCTTTCCACCCAACCATAGGCTCAAAGGAATTCATTCTTAGCACTCTGGCCACCCCCATGCCAAGCCATGATATGACTAGGGAATTTAATCCATCTCTCAGAGAAAACTATCTATGTCACAATGACCCTGCGAGGTTTATCAGATGCTTTCCCAACATCAAGCTCGCATTCAGTCCTTTAGGTCATGTTCTTTGTGTTACACGTAGAATTTACTCAACTGGATAAGTGTCGCATATTCCTCTCAATTTTCGTAAGTGTCACATCTTCCTTACGACTTTCGCAAGTGTCTCAAGTTGTTCATAAGTGTCGCAAACGATGTTCAAGAATACTGCATTGACNGGTATATGACAACAAGTTCATAAAACATCCTGGGAAGTTCAGAATGCATTGGCTAGGGCCATATGAGATTTATTATGTTATAGAGAGAGGAGATACAAAATTGAAGACGCTGAATGGGGAGTGGAAGGAAGGATTAGTGAATGGGAGCCGACTGAAGTTGTACTTTGACAACCAGCTAGCTCGCAGATCTCAGTAGAACCATGAAGAAAAGGGTCTAGGTACCAGGTGCAGTTGAAACTGGGTACCAGACATAGAAAAGACAATCTACACAAGGGAAGAAAAAGAAGAAGGCATGGAGCAGAAAGAAGAGGCAACACTGCGTAGTGAGGAATTAAAGTAAAATAGAAAACTCAGATCTGAAGCACCTTGGGACGAGTCACAGGTGAGTATTGGGGGCCTATTAGAACTTGGGTATGGAAGAAAGTGAAGATCAAGGAAGAAAAGGAAAATGAGAACTATGCAGAAGACACAGTGACTATTATTGGGTCAAAGTGAGAAAAAGAGAAGAAAAGATGGAATGAATTCTGAAAAAGAAAGTCGTTGGATGAGGAGATCAAGGATGATAGATAAGAAAGGAAGGAACATTGTGGACAAGTCATCAAGCGGAAAAATCCACTGTTGGATGATTTGGAGAACTGCGTGAGAAGGAAGGAAAGACAGGCTGGTGAAGCCCTGAAAATATGGGTCAAGTTGACCTAGGGTTTTAGACACCTAGGGTTTTGGTATCTAGGTTTTTGGACACCTAGGTTTCGATCTAAAGTTGTCGGTGAGAAATTGTAATGTATAAATAAAGGTCTAAAGGACCTAGGTTGGGTTGGTACGATATTATTGTTGATCTAGTTGTATTGTTGATATGAGTTAGTATTGTATCGAAAGAGAGAAGTGCTGAGTGTGAGAGCCTTCTGGTATTGTAGTATCTTCAGTTGGGTGCAAAGATCAACCCTGCAACTGGGTGCATAGGGAGGGGAGAGAAAGAGAGGAGAAGAGAAGATATCTGCTAGCTAAGAGTGCAGACAAGAACTGTATGCTTCATCTTAATATATTATAAAGCATAGTTTTGTGGATGTATCCCTAGAGAGAGGGTGAACCACGTATATTTGGTGTTGTGTGTGATTGATATTTTGTCTCTATCATTGATATATTGTGATTGCATTGTTGTGTTAGATATGATAAGTAGATGTAAAGAATAGATATAAGATGATAAGTGATATATGAACATTGTGTTGTTATTGTGTTAGATCCACTTGACATTTCCTTTGGCTGTAGACATCTCTATCCTGCAACCCCCTCATAACTGCTTCGGGTGAGATTGCATTTGCTTCACAGGTGTTGCTGTAAGGGCCAATAGTTAGGTATTTTTGGTTCTCTCTTGGAGTTGATCCCGGGGTCTACCCCTGTGCCAAAAACATTGCACATCTGCAAATCCATACTATCTAGAGTAGAGTTATGGAGATAGCTCAGAAACTCCAACCTATGCAAGATAAGGCCTATCAGTTGTTTACAGAGGTACAAGGTAAAGGAGAAGAGATAGAGTAGGTTGTCACTACAACAGAACAATGTCTAGAGGGACCTATTAATGATGCATTCATCCACAAGTTTGTTGAAAAGGAGGATGTAGCACAACAGTAGGTCGAAGTAGCTCGAGCCAAGATTGAGGTGTTAAAAGAAAAAATAGTCAAACCAAAGTGACTCAGGATGAGTCACAGGTGATTGTTGGGGGCCTGTTGGCCCTTGAGCAAGTTTTGGGAGATCCTTGGTCAATTTGACCTATTTTGGGACTTTGACAGCTTGTTGAAGACAAAACGCAAGATGAAACAGAGATTGTGGGATCTCGACCCCTTTTTTGGGTCCTTTTTGGGATTTGGGAATATGTAACGGGAATGGGATGTTGGCCCATGGGTTTACCCATGTTTAGGCCTATTTTGTATGTATAAATAGAAGGATATGCAATGTAAGAAGTATTTGAATAGTGCGCAAGTGTTGTGAAAGATACCTAAGTTGTAAGAGCAGGATATATGTGATCAAGGAGTGTAAGGCTTTGTGCATACTGTGTGAGACTTGTAGAGACAAGTGCAAGTCATTGGAAGAGACTATGGAAGGCTTTGTGTTGTAACACAAGGAAGAAGGATCTAGCAAGTTGCACAGATATTTTTTCCTATGTGAAGTAAGGTTTTGAGGCTCTGTGCATGTAAGCCATTGAAGAAGCTAATAAAGAAGAAGAGTTGGTGGACGTAGCCCCAGGGTGGGGGTGAACAATGTAAATACTGTGTTATTCTTCTCTGTGCGATGTTCTGATGTGTTTATGTGTTATGTGCTAAATTATTTGATATAGATAGATATATATATTTATGCTTTGTGTTTATGATGAATATGGATGCTAGATATGACATCTGTGACCTTTCTCAGTGCTTGAATCTGCTAGATATGATCTAATTCCTTTGCTAAAGTGCTTATATACCTTAGATCACGACGAATGTTGTGATGCTCTATTTTCTCTACATAGTAGATATTGGTTAGATAATGATGAAATAATGGTGCTAACTGATCTATTAAGTGTTATAATCATAAATCTATGTCCCAACTAAGGTTGCAGAAACTTGAGTCCTGCAACCACTCCTGTCTATACCTCGGGTGAGACTTCTTTTGCTTCAAAAGTGTTGCGGAAAGGGCTGGTAGTTAGGGTTTGGTTGGTGTACTGTTGTAGCATTGAACCTTGGTTCTACCCCTATGCCAACAATGACCTTAGGAAATGACCTCACATAATCCATGTGATTGAGGGCACGACCAAGGGTGGTTTTAACCTAACTACTTTTTTCCCTGCAATTCGCCTTGAGCCTCCATGTTTCCTTTATCCAAAACCATGGTTTGGATTGCGGCATGTCCTCAACTTTTTAAAGTTCATGCACCTTCGGTCCCTGCAATTGATGGGACTGTCAATCTGATGACCTTGACGGTTCTTTTGAACTGATGGCTCATATCTATCCTTTCTGAATATATGGATCAGATCTAATCTTTCTAAATCAATGACTATTATTTATTTCACGATTCAGGTTTCGGGAGTTTCAACTCTCAAATTTTGCTTCCTCCATTAGTAGCTATCTTCCGGAGTGGAAGAACTGCTGAAAACTATCCTCAACAAACAAACAGTTTTGATGAAATCTGACTCTACAGACTTTGGGAATTCTTTCTCCTTCATTCACCCTTTTCTCCCGAAGTGCTCCATACCCAGTGTTGTATATTGGATGCCATGCGTCTACTCTGATCAAAGGTCTATATCCTCTCTCCACAAACACAAATATCCAGAGTGAATCCTTCTAGAGAGTTAGATCTTATAACACCTGTCCTCTCCAAATAGATGACCCTGGTCCTCTTCGAGGCTTCGACACTTTTCAACCAAGACCATATCAACGGTCCTTCGACCTCCTCCTCGATCAACGATCAAGATCTCCTTCAGGACTTCGACGCTTTCACCCTATTCTTTCCTTTGGAGTGTTCCATACCTGAAGTTCTAGATCTGGTGCCACGCATCCACTTTTAAATAAATAGTTGTCGTCCACTTTGGGACTTTGGCCTTCAGTGATTTCAAATCTCAATTTCCTCACACTCTGTTTCTCCCATAGCGTTTTATCCATATTTTGTGATCTGATGACATGTGTCCTTTCGCAGATCGACGAATCCCAACTGCTTCATCTATTTGGGGTTTGGAAATTTCAAACTTTACTCCTTCATTTTCTCCTGGACTACTTTCACTCGGAGTTCACAATATTTCACCACGTACCCCCTAGATCTAATGGTCCATATTCTCTTCATCTCTTCGACTCTTCGGGATTTAGGAGTTTCATACTCCTATGCACTCATTTCTCCCAGAGTTATTTCACCTGAAATTCATGGATTCATGCCACGTATCCCTTTGAAACAGATGGTTGCGATCTTCTTCGACCTTTGGGGATTCGGGAGTTTGTCACACTCCTCACTTGGAAACCTTCGAAGTAGTTTTTTTCGAAGTCTACGATCTATCGACACATATCTCCTACCAGCCGATGGACATGATATACTTTAGGTCTTTACTTGAGGTCCATAGACTTATGCCACCTGTCCTTTGGATCCAATGGATGACATTTAATTCGGACGATATGACGGTTGATGTTTGCTTCGGGTCTTTACTCAAACTCTACAAGTTTACGCCACTTGTCCTCTGGATCAGATGCTTGATATTTACTTTGTTCTTATTGGTGATGGATGGCCCCAGACTACTTTAGGACTTTAGGACTTTGATAAGTCCACTCTCCTATGTGTGAAAATCACTAAGGCTTGGAAACCTTTCTCTGATTAGATGGTTATTGGTCCTCTGCGCTATTATCTAACAACCATTGTCGCTCCTCCTCCTGAGCTTCTAATATCTTCCAACTTAGAATATTTTCTAAGTGTTCAAAGGACTCGACCTTTGCTCTACCTATAGGTCCATCTCTTGGACTTTGTCTGCATGCCTGAAAGTGTTATCTCCTCTGAGCTTGATTCCCCTTGAATATTTTTCCTTCTCACGCACTCCTTGCATTTTAGGGATCTCGTCAAATTCATATCGAAGGTCAACAATAATTGACGATTCATAGAAATTGTGAGGTTCAACCTCCGCCATCAGGGGAGTGCTCACTCAAATATAGTCTAATCCTAATCATTGATCTTCCATTCCCGATGAGATCAATGATGTAGGTTGATTGAGGAAATGAACTAACATGTCCACTATCAGGTTCTTATGTCATGGGTAGTTCTGATAACTTGAATATTGTCTATCTCCCAGATCTGGTGGTTAGGACATTTCCCAGGCATCCTTATATATAAGACTCATGGCTAAATTTGGGACTTCAAAACTTCAGGGATTTTACCTCCCTTATGAAAAAATCGCTCAGTTCTCCGAACTCGCGAAGTCCAAATGACTCCAGGGTTAACTCCCATTCTCTTTCCTCAACTTTAGAACTTAATTAATTCTCAGTTTCTGCCTACCTCGCAGAGAGCTTGTGAATATTTGAACTATATCTCCTAATATTTAATAGACTCCCTCCTCAAAGAGACTCCAAACAACTAGGAGTGTCGACATGTGTATGTGAAACTGTGCCCAAGATCAACAAACTCACAGTTCGTGGATCTAGTTTAAGACACCATAGGGCACAAGCATTTACGAATACAAAACATGTCCAATTCATATAATTTATTAATTTCCTAATTACACCATGAAGAAGGCACAAAAAGGGATACAATATAAATCATTAAGAAAACATATCCATCCCTAGGTCATTCACAGTATATCTAATTTTATTACACAATTAAAACTCAATTTCACGGGGTATGAGAATACTTATTTATTACAAGTTGCATCCAACTAACTGAATGTGGGTGTGTACCTTTCCACCCAACCATAGGCTCAAAGGAATTCATTCTTAGCACTCTGGCCACCCCCATGCCAAGCCATGATATGACTAGGGAATTTAATCCATCTCTCAGAGAAAACTATCTATGTCACAATGACCCTGCGAGGTTTATCAGATGCTTTCCCAACATCAAGCTCGCATTCAGTCCTTTAGGTCATGTTCTTTGTGTTACACGTAGAATTTACTCAACTGGATAAGTGTCGCATATTCCTCTCAATTTTCGTAAGTGTCACATCTTCCTTACGACTTTCGCAAGTGTCTCAAGTTGTTCATAAGTGTCGCAAACGATGTTCAAGAATACTGCATTGACGACGACACTACAGAGGCACTTAAAACATCTCATACACAGGGTTTGGAGAAGGAGAAATGGTTAACTGAAGTCAAGGAACTATTGACACCTGAAAAGAGCTCTGAAACAATGGTTTTGAGGGTGAGCGCTCCCCTATATCAGCCTTAGGAGCGTTGGCGCCCCCCTACAAGGCTTCAGGGAGCGTTATAACGCTCTCCTACCCTTTTACAGGAGTGCTACTCACTTTTGGAGTGCTGGTGCTTCCCTTAACCTTCTCAGGGAGCGCTACAATGCTCTGATACCCCTTTTGTAGGAGCGTTGCCTAATCTGAGGCAGTAGTTGGCTCGTTGAGGAGAATAAGGGGAGGATCTTTCAAGATTAGGAGGTAGTTGCATTTGAATTCTTGGTTTCATCAGGAGATCCCTGATCTGAGGAGGAAGTTCCCCAACTTGTTCTAAAGATAACTCAAGAGGTTAAGCTCCTCTTAATCTATATAGGCAGGCTCTATGATGGTGGAAAGGGGGAAGAATTGCTAGCATGAAACCTATGATATCATAGGAAACACACAGTCAGCCAAAGGAGAGTGATCAGTGAAGCTACTGTTATCCAGGTTGTGTATCTTTCAGGAAAGGGTTAGACGAAGGGGACCCGACGAAGCTGTCACATTCACATATACGATTGTAAGTACTGCTATCGTTATTCTCATTAATATGACATGCTTGGCCTGTTTCTTTCTAGTTTGTGTCTAATGTTACATAAAATTATCATTGATAGATAGATCTATTTTCAAGCTAATATCAATAGAGTAGGAAGTGGTTGTATCTTGTTTGTCTACAGGACTCAGCGAGGAGAAAAGGATCGGAGCTCAACTCAGAGCGTGCAGGGAAAAACGCCGATAAATAGGTACTTTTGTTCTCCTTCCTTCTCATGTGTTAGTTTGTATAGATTTGAAAGGAAGTTAGTGTCCACGTTAAGCATTTTCTGTCTTAGAGTTAGGGTCAATCTCTTTGAGGCAATCTACCTGTNACACTTTTGTATATCTATTTCCATGAATTCCTAGGACTATGTAATCGGTGCATGAGAATAATTATGTAATTAATGTGTGCTTATACTATTATATCACCTGTGTAAACATAGTATTTATATATGTATATATTGGAAGTGATCTTCCTGTAATAGATCCACAGGTTCATATATTGAACTTGCATGAATTGAATATAAAGAGTAGAGGCGAAGGATTATGCTGTTGAGTTTTCTAGGTTAAACACCTTGGGAAATTGAGTGCCATATTCTTGTATAACGCAGTGTAAGTCTAAGAGGAATAATAATCATAGATATGAGGATTCAGGTCACTCCTAACTGTCAAACCATGGGTGAGTTAACCATCTAAACTCTATTTTGGGTCAATGAGACTCATCAACCGTCATATCCTAAGTTTGGGATGGATATTGATCATTGATATGGTCTCAAACCTTAGAGATTACCTCATAGTTCCGTGACATTTACTATTGTTTGGTTCAATGGGTCAATCAATCCTCACTATATATTGGGTATAAAATCTTAGGGGAGAATTATTGCCAGGGTATGTGATGCAGGAGCATCGTACAAAGCCAAAAGCACATGCCTAGCCAAAGGAGAAGTTGGACGCGCAGATGGAAAAAGAGCACGTTTTTATGAACAACGTTTTGAATTTTGAACTTAAAAGAATTAATGTAATAGTTAGGAAGAAGGTGTACTTTGCATTTATACCTAGGAGATATGAAAAAATCTAGGGGGATTACTCCCATCTATCAAATTGTAATAGGCATTTAATTATGTTAGTGAAATTAGGTAGATTGGAATTAAGAGATTAGACAGTTTAGAGTGTAGGAGGGAAAATGGATATAGACACCCTCACTCTTGTATTATTATGATCATTAGCACATAAAAGAAAAAGAAAGTCATAGCAGAGAGTTGTAGAGAAGAACCCATGTACAGGAGTATTTGAGTTAATATATGAAGCTTTGACTTAGATTTCACGGTGTTATGATGTTTGTTGTTTACATATGTTGAATGGTATGCTTACAGTTGTTTTATTATCTTTGTTATGCCTTTGTTGGTATTCTGTGTTGAATGTATGATTTCATGTTGGATGTATGAAGTTTGAGAGAGAAGAATGAGTTTCAATTGTTTCTCTTCCTGAGAGAGTTCCTACAAGGAGTGCATTGACAAGGGTTCTTAGTCTATCTTAGAAATCTCAGGAGAGATACCATTGTTCTCATTCCAGCGGAAGTGCAGGTGAAGCATAGAAGCCATGCATGGTGTGCACAGACTAGTTGAAGCCTTAGAATTTATCAACTAAGGCTAAAGAGTGAAAGAATGTTGTTTCTGAGAGTGCATAGAGTCGAAGAAATAAATACACAAAATTATTTGAAAGAGTGCCGCAAAGAGTGCGTACAAGAGTCCTTTTGAAGACTTGAGGTTGAAATAGAAAGCTTAGGAGGGTCAGCACCTTTGAAGTATTCAAAGGAAGATGGGGAGATGAATTAGCATGCAGAAGGTTAAGTCCTGATAAAAGAACATTGGCTCATTTCACAGAGATTCATTGAGGAGTGAATCGGATGGTTAAAATTTTCCGTGGAGAACTCACGAAGTTGCGAGGACCGTAGGATCCAGTGAAGATGCAAGGTGGTTAGAAGTTGGGTGAACCCATGACTTTGGTATCAAGAATCAACATGGACCATTGATCGTGATCTATTTTGAGCGTCATATCTGTTTGGGGATTTAGAATTTGTAAGTCCGGAGTGTAAGACAAAATCCTTGGTCACTCTAACTCCCGTATCGCGAAAAGGATTGTTAAGTGTGGAATTTTGGGATTTCGGTAATTCAGGATTCAGAATACCAGGAATCCTGATGACAAGGAGCCAGGGGCCTTTGCATTAAAAACCATAAAGTTGCAAAACCCAGAATATCCTTGAAGTGGCATTTTGGCATTTCGGGGATCGGGGTTTCGACATTCCCATTGACAAGGATTCAGGTCACTTCACATAAGAAACCCCGAAGTCGCGAAACATGAAGTATTGGTGATGTGACATTTCGGAATTTTGGTGTTTCAGTTCGGGAACCCGAGAAGATAGTGGTTTGGAATCGAGAGTCTCGAACTCCTAATAATTGGAAGGCCAAAATAACGTGGGTCGTTGGATCTAGAGGGAGGCTATTAGCTGTTGGTTTCGTAGAAGGTGCCATTTCGAAATTTGGGATTTGGAAGTGGTAGGGGAATGACAGTCGAAGGCTTGTTCAAGTTTTGAAAGACAAGAAGAGCGATGGGTGGCAGGAACCCACGACAGAGACACAAGACAACTAAGAAGGTAGGTGGTCCATACTCGTTTCCAGGTAGTGTCAATTCCTATTGACTATTTTTGGGTTTCGAAGGTTGGAGAGTCAAGAATCATTACATCAAGATTTGTGAAATCATGAAGTCCAAAAATTCGAATCGACGAAAAGTTTTGTTGGGGAGCCAGCCTTTGCTGAATGCATCGGGGTTCAACATTTCTATATTTTTGAAGACAAGAGGTCGGGGTTCTTTGTTTTGGAATTCCCAAAGTTACAAAACGTGACACAACTGTGGAGGAGGACGTGGCTAGAGATTTTAGAAATTCAGAATTTCAGGTTTCGGAGGTTGAAGAGACAAGAAACTCGACAAAAAGAATCACGATATCGTGAAACCCAAAATCCTGATTCAGAAAAGGGCACGATCATATTGTTGGTAAGGAGATTTGGGTTGATGACTTTTGTTTGATCACATGGGCATACCTATAAGGACCTGTGGAAAACACTATTGTGTGTGTGTGGGATTCCATGGGGAGGAATCGAAGAGTCAATTTGACTCAGGGGTAGATTTAGAATGATCCTGCGCGGATCTTGGCCCGACGGTTGAGGGTCTGCACCATTTGTGGTATCAGATCTTAGAACAAGTTATTTTCTTTCTGTATCAGAGAAAAGAGGAACATTTTACAACCATGCTGCCGAGAAGAAGAGACATGCCAATGCCAATGCCTGATCCAACAAGAGAAGGAGAAATGCACGAGTTACATGCCAGGCTTGATGCCATGGAGACAACACAGAGGCACACAGCTGATGTTGGGGATATCGGCGAGGATGATAGTGAAAATGAAGCTGGAAATGAAGGAGAAGAAGTTGCAGTCGAAGATGCTGTGGATGAACGCCTATTCAGGGCTATTGCAAGGATAGGTGCCAGAGAAAAATTGGACATTCCAATGTATGAGGGAAACCTGGATGTTGAAGAGATTCTAGACTATATTAGAGATCTAGATAAATACTTCTACTATGAGGATGTCAAGGAAGACAAGAAAGTCAAACATACAATTACTAGACTTAAAGGGCATGCAACACTATGGTGGGATGAAATGCAGGCTGACAGACATTGCAAAGGAAAGAAGAAAATCAAAAGCTGGGATAGAATGGTTGCAAAGATGAAAGAAAAAATTATACCCAAGGATTATCAAATCACTTTGTTTCAGAGGATGCAAAATTTGAGACAGAAGTTGATGTCAGTGAAAGAATACACTGAAGAGTTCTACAAGATCAAAATCAGAGCAGGTCATCGATAAATCAATGATGAAAAAGTTACCAGGTACATGAATGGTATGTGATATGACATCCAAGATGATATGAGCATGATGATCATTCGAAATGTGGAAGATGCTTATCATATAGCTCTGAAATCTGAAGAGAAGCTGAGCCGAAAACAAGGTCAAAGAGGCCGAGGTAGAAGTCAAGCTAGAGGCAAAACAATTGCCCAAGACATAACTTAAAAATCTAAAGAAGAGGGAAATAAACCTCAAACTCAACATGAGAGAGGAGGAAGCTCACAGAGAGGGCAGTGTGCTAATAGAAATACTTTTCATCGAGCTAGAGGAAGAGGAAGAGCCAAAGGTGGTGAATTAAAATTCTTTGTCTGTGGAAAGATTGGACATAAATCCTATGAGTGTCCAGATAAGAAAAAAGATGGTGGTGAAACTCACATTGCTGAAGCTCAAGGATGAAATGTTGAGGCACAATACGCTGAGGGAAGAAGATATTTGATGATGAGGAAATTTCTCTTGAAGCCAGAGAAGAAGGCAGAGAACCCAGCCCAAAGAAACAATATGTTTCAGACTGCTTGCAAAACCAAAGACAGGGTATGCAAAGTCATAGTGGGAAGTGGTAGCACAAACAATCTTGTATCTATAGATATGGTAGAAAATATGGAGTTGGAGACTGTTGTACATCCAAGCCTATATAGAGTTTTGTGGCTACAAAAAGGACATCAGGTAAATGTTACTAAACAGTGTTTAGTTGAATTTAAAATAGGAGGATATAAGGATGAAATATTATGTGATGTCATTCCCATGGATGTTTGTTATCTATTGCTGGGTAGACAATGGATATATGATGGGAACATGATTCATGATGGGAGAAAGAACACGTACACCTTGGAGAAGAATGGTAGAACGCACATGTTTCTACTGATTAAAAACCAAGAGGTGAAAATAGAGATGAGAAACACTGTACTTCTCATGAGTGGGAAGGAACTTCTTAGTGAGTTTAAGAAGAAGGAAGACACACAATTTATTGTGGTCAGGAAGCCTAGAATTGTTTTGACCAGTACGAGGATAGATGATTTACCAGAAGAAATCTAGGAGTTGCTGGAAGAGTTTGCTGATATAGTAGTGGACGAACTACCTTGTCCATTGCCACCTATTAGGAGTATAAGCCATCACATCGATCTTATACCTGGAGCTAGTTTACCGAACAAAGCCACGTACAGATTGACGCCGCAGGAAAATGAAGAAGTTAAGAGACAGGTACAGGACTTAATGGACAAGGGATTGATTAGAGAAAGCTTGAGTCCATGCGATGTTCCAACAATACTCATCCCAAATAAATATGGAGGTTGGAGAATGTATATAGACTCAAGGGAAATCAATAAGATTACCATCAGATACATATTTCCATTACCAAGGATGGATGACTTGATGGATTGCTTGAGTGGAGAAGGATTTTTTTCAAAAATTGATTTGAAAAGCGAGTATCATCATATTCGAATGAGAGAAGGTGATGAATGGAAGACAACATTGAAGATGAATGAGGGGTTGTATGAATGGATTGTCATGCCATTTGGCTTAAAAAATGCACCCAATACTTTCATGAGGTTGATGAACGAAGTCTTGAAGGATTTCATTGGGAAATTCATCATTGTATATCTTGATGATATATTAATTTTTAGCAAGACAGAAGAAGAGTACTTAAATCATTTAGCTGCAGTGATGAAGAGATTACAACAAGAGAAATTGCTGATAAATATGAAGAAATCACCATTTATGAGGACATAACTCATTTATTTGGGTTTTGTTATCTCTGCAACTGAGTTGAAGATGGATCCAGAAAAGGTAGATGCAATTAAGAACTGGCCATCGTCGAAGAGTGTGTTTGAAGTTCGAAGCTTCCATGGTTTGGCAAGTTTCTACAGGAAATTCATCTAAAACTTCAGTGGAATTAGCGCACCAATGATGGATACGGTGAAGAAAATACACAAATCTTTTCACTGGACAGAAGAAGCAGAGAAGAGTTTCAATCTGCTGAAGAAGAAGATCATGGAGCAACCAATTTTGGTTTTGCCGGATTTTAGGAAGACATTCTAGGTTAGGTGTGATGCGAGTGGATTTGCAATTGGAGCGGTCTTGAGCCAAGATGACAGGCCGATCACATAATTCAGTGAAAAACTAAATGAGGCGAAGATCAATTACTCAACATATGACAAAGAATTTTATGCAGTCATACAAGCATTGAAGAAATGGAGACATTATTTGATTCCTAAAGAGTTTGTTTTGTACAGTGATAATCATGCTTTACAATTCGTGAATCAATAGGAAAAGTTTAACCAAAAACATGTTAAATGGGTTGAATTCATGCCGAATTTTAATTTTGTGATTAAGCATATTTCCAGAACTGCTAACAAAGTTGTTGATGCTTTGAGCAAGAAATTTTTGCTTATGTAGGAATTTAGAGTCAAGGCTTTGGGTTTTGATAACCTCAAAGAAATGTATAGGGATGACCCAGATTTTAAGGAAGCATATGAGGCATCTAAGAATCCAATTCTCAGGGACAAAATCCAGTGGACCAAATATATGATCTACGATGGATTATTATTCAAGGGAAATCAACTATGTATTCCAAAATGCTCCATGAGGGAGAACCTGCTGAAGGAAAAACATATTGGAGGATTGGTCGGACACTTCGGTCATGATAAGACATTCTCAAAGTTGAATGGCTCATATTTTTGGCCAGGGATGAGGATAGATGTTAAGAAATTTGTGGACATATGCAGGATTTTTCAACACACAAAAAAGAAAAGGTAGAACACAGGGTTATATCAACCATTACCCATACTAGAAAGGTCGTGGGACGCAGTGAACATGTATTTCATATTGGGACTGCCAATAACACAAAGAGGATGTGATTCAATCTTTGTGGTATTCGACAGATTTTCAAATATGGCACATTTCATACCATGCCAGAAAACCAGTGACGCAACTCATATTGCGAACCTGTTTTTCAAAGAAGTCGTCAGACTTCATGGCTTGCCAAGGAGTATCATTTCTGATTGGGATGCCAAGTTCGTTGTACATTTTTGGAAAACTTTTTGGAAGAAGCTGGGGACAATTTTGTCTTTTAGCTCATCATATCATCCTCAAATGGATGGGTAGATAGAGGTTGTGAACAAAATATTGGGAGATTTGTTAAGAAGCTTAGTGAATGAACACCACAGTCAGTGGGATCACATTATGCCATAGGTGGAATTTTCTTATAATGACTCACTTAATAGAAGCATAGGGAAGATTCCATTCTAGATTGTATATGGAATGAATCCAAGGGGAGTTTTTGAATTGAAACATGTGGAAAAAACTGAATTCAGAATTGCTAGTGCAGAGGACTTTGCAGAAGGAATGAAGGAGCTTCATAGCCAAGTTAAGGAGAGATTGCAGAGTTCAAGTCAAGAATACAAGTGAAGAGAAGATCAAAACAGGTGAGAACTTCAATTTGAAATTGGTGATGTGATTCTTGCACATTTGAGGAAGGAAAGGTTCCCAAGGGGAACATATAAAAAACTGAAGATGAAAAATATTGGACCGTGCAAGGTCATAAGGAAATTTGGGGCAAACACATATGAGATTGAATTACCCGAAGGGATCAGAATCTCATCGATTTTCAATGTNTGAGAGAGAAGAATGAGTTTCAATTGTTTCTCTTTCTGAGAGAGTTCCTGCAAGGAGTGCGTTGACCAGGGTTCTGAGTCTATCTCAGAAATCTCAGGAGAGATACCATTGTTCTCATTCCAGCAGAAGTGCAGGTGAAGCACAAAATCCGTGCAAGGTGTGCGAAGACTAGTTGAAGCCTTATAATTTATCAACTAAGGTTGAAGAGTGAAATATTGTTGTTTCCAAGAGTGCACAGAGTTGAAGAATCAAATACACAGAAGTATTTTAAAGAGTGCCGCAAAGAGTGCGTGTAGGAGTCCTTTCAAAGACTTGAGGTTGAAATAGAAAGCTTAGGAGGGTCAGCACCTTTGAAGTATTCGAAGGAAGACGGGGAGATGAATCAACATGTAGAAGGTTAAGTCCCAGAGAAAGAACATTGGCTCGTTTCACAAAGATTCATTGAGGAGTGAATTGGACGGTTGAAATTCTCCATGGAGAACTCACGAAGTTGTGAGGACACTAGGATATAGTGAAGCTGCAAGGTGGTTAGAAGTTGGGTGAACCCATCACTTTAGCACGAGGAATCAACGTGGACCATTGATCGTGATCTATTTTGAGCGTCAGATCATTTTGGGGATTCAAAATTCATAAGTCCATAGTGTAAGCCAAAATCCTTGGTCACTCTAACTCCCAGATCGCGAAAAGGATTGTTAAGTGTGGAATTTTGGGATTTCGGTAATTCAGGATTCGAAATACTGGGAATCCTGATGACAAGGAGCCAAGGGAATTTGCATTGAAAACCCTGAAGTTGCAAAGCCCGAAATATCCTTGAAGTTTCATTTAGACATTTTGGGGATCGAGGTTTCGGCATTCCCATTAACAAGGATTCGGGGTACTTCACATAAGAAACCCCGAAGTTGTGAAACATGAAGTATCGATGAAGTGGTGTTTCAACATTTCAGTGTTTCGGGGTTCGTGAACCTGAGAAGACAGTGGTTTGGAATTGAGAGTCTCGAACTCCCGGTAACCGGAAGCTTGAAATAATGTGGGCCATCAGATCTAATGGGAGGCTATTAGCCATTGGTTCTATAGAAGGCGCCATTTCGTAATTCCATATTTCGAAGTGGTAGGGGAACGACAATCGAAGGCTTGTTCAAGTTTTCAAAGATGGGAAGAGTGATAGGTGGCAGGAACCCACGACAAAGACATGGGACAACTGAGAAGGCAGGTGGCACATACTTGTTTCTAGGTAGTGTCAATTCCCATTGACCATTTCGGGGTTTCAAAGGTTGGAGAGTCGAGAAGCATTACATCAAGATTCACGAAATCGTGAAGTCCGAAACCCTAAATCGATGAAAAGTTTCATTTGGGAGCCAACCTTTGCTGAATGCATCGGGGTTCGACATTTTGGTATTTTTGAAGACAAGAGGTTGGGGTTCTTTGTTCCATAATTCCTGAAGTTGCAAAACGTGACACAACTATGGAGGAGGACACGGCCAAAGATTTCGACAATTCGACATTTTAGGTTTCAGAGGTTGAAGAGACAAGAAACTCGACAACAGGAATCACGATATCGTGAAACCCGAAATCTCGATTTGAAAAAGGGCGCGATCATATTGTTGATCAGGAGATTTGGGTTGATGCCTTGTGTTTGATTATGTGGGCATACCTATAAGGACCTGTGGAAAACACTATTGTGTATGTGTGGGATTTCCTAGGGAGGAATTGAAGAGTCAATTTTGTTAGAAAAACAGGACCGCGGAGCAATAAAATAAAACAAATGTAGAAACAAAAGATAGAAGACACACAATACAAGAGAGACACAAATTTACGTGGTTCACCCAGTGTGGGCTACATCCACTAGAGAAATTGCTAGGTCCTTCCTTTATTATTATCTAGCAAAATGAAGGGATACAACCTACAACAAAACCCATTCTAACTTCCTCTTCTTTCTCTCACAGTCTCCTCTCTCAGAATACAATATTCACCACCATCCATAGCCGTGATACATTTCCCTCCTAAAAGAGGGTTTCCTTCTAGGGAAAAAAACCCTAACATAATCTCTACCATTAGATCTACGACCTTATAATGAACGGTCCATATTTACAATGAAATTACAATATACTTTTACAAGGCAATTTTTGCTTTGGGGGCTTCACCCCTGAACCCCCACTGGGGGTCTGCTTGCCCCCAAACCCCCCAGCCAGGGGGATAGGCCCCCTAGATCCCGTAGAGGGGGTACCCCCCCTCTGCACTCCCCCGCATGGAAGAGTGTACATACTTCTGGGGTGTAAATACTTCATGGGGTATAAACACGGTTGAAAGTAAAAGACCTATAAATCAGGA
>JZKD02S1722843.1:51261-64875 GCA_000966675.3 Picea glauca
ACTGGTAAGTTGCTCTAGTGTTGGTTGTTGTAACTGTTCTTCCAAATAGTTTAGTGATTGCTTGTCTTATCTCTTAGGGGATTCTTTTTAGTGTGTGTTACTTTTGAACGTGTAGTATACCTTATCATGTCTTGGATCTTCTCACATAGTGAAGGATCCCAATCGCAACCGGTCCGAGAGGCTTCGGGGCCTACCATCGGTTACACTGGAGCCAACCCCGCCACCATTAAGGCGGAAGCTAGACCAACAAGGGTCTTTCGAAGAAACCATGTTACAAACCTTTGTGCCTGAACAACGCCCAGAGGAATCAACCGCCAATCTTGGCTCGGTTGAAACCCCAACCACTAATATCTGGGCATCGTTTACTGCACCAATTCAATTTCACGAACGCCAGACAGTGCCTCACACAACTATGGAAACAAACGTTGTTACCTCTTCTGGGAATTCTTCCATTCCCACCACACTTGCTACCATAGGAGAATCATCTCCTAACTTACCTTCGTCAGTCTGAGCCACCATGGTCTCGGCCATAACTACGTCACACAGTGGATCGAACCCATCTATGGCGGTGGCCACAACCCCCTTCACACCTAGTGCGATAGGCCCTCCGTTCTCATACGATATGCCTAGTTCGGGTACAAGTCCTACACTAACCTACTCCACTTTATAGACTTTGGGTCTAGGGGCAGGGAGCTCTAACGCTTCACTGCAAGGTCAACTTGGGGGCACTCCTATCCCTTTTAACAATTTTCCTTACGTCGGAGGTCATATCCCTCCTTCTTCCCCTTCGCTTGGTGGTCTGCATCAACAGTCTGTCGGGCAGCCTACACACACTAGTTTATTTGGAGCAGGGAGTCAAGGAACACCTGTGCACGGTGTTTCGGTAGGTTCATCACTGTTTGTTTGGAATGGGACATTTGGTAACAACACTTTCTCATCCACCACTTTCCTGTCTGGGGGCAATCCCATTTTTGGACAGTCTACTCCTGCATAGGGTACTATTCCTGTGCAGGGGGCACATATAGCAGGACCTTGGAACTCAGGACAAGGATCCGTTCCCTCCTCTAAAATGTCATTATGGGGTAATTCTTTCCACATTCAATGGAACCCTGGACAGACTACTATGCCTCTCCCATTAGGACCGACATGGGGTAATCCTTCCCAAAGTCCTTCAAACACAATGCATGCCCAACACCCTATGTCCTTTATGGGAAATCAGCCAATGATGTCTCCACAGATGCAAAATCCTTATGTTGGTCAGGGCCATGGTTTCTACCAGAATCTGGGCCAGCAACCAAACTTTTCCTGGCAACCTAGTGCCAGTCAAACTCCAGGACCCTTTTTCCTTGGTTATCAGCAGTAACCCAAACTACCATTCCTGGAAACTTTACACTTGCCATATTTGACAAGGTTGTTAAATGATTCTATTTGTCACGATCCATGTTGGCCTCCTATGCCAACGAAGTTGCCTTCGAACATTCCAAAGTTCGAGGCCAAGCCTAATGAAGATCCAGGTGATCATGTGACTACCTTCCATCTTTGGTGTTCATCTAAATCATTGAAAGATGACTTCGTACAGTTGCAATTGTTTCAATGCACTCTTATCGGGAGTGTCATGAAATGGTACATCGAGCTCAATCGCTAAAGATACTCTTCTTTTGGCGAACTGATGATGGCCTTCCTTAACCATTTCTAGTTACCTGTGAGATACAACGCGGGCACAAAGCTTCTTGTTAATTTCGAATAGACAACAATGGACCATATCTTTGATCATATCTGAGAGTGGAGACGTCGGAAGAGTCTAATCAAAGTACCAGTCCCACCGGAATTCCTGCTAGAGTGGTTCCTTAAGTCTTTAGTCCCCCAGTTGTCGAAAGACGTCACAACGTCTGGATTTTTCTCCGAAGAAGATGCCATCATGAGGGCTCAACAATTTGAGCTCATTTATTCTCAGTCTGGTTTATTATACAACATATTTACGGATGCGCCACGTTCAATACTAGATAAAACTAGACAGAGAGCTGGACCACATGCCGATGGCATTGTTGGTTTAGCACAAACCAAGCCCTCTAAGCAATTGACAAAATAGTTGCAACAGTTATCCATTCAACACACAACAGCCAGCCAAACTACTGCTTTGGCTACTCCCCCTACCCAAACGTCGAAAGTACACTCCATGTAGCCGACTAACCCAAAGGCCACCCAATAGCCTGAAAGGAAGAAAAAACAACGAAAGAAGGGTAAGGGGGATAAAAAACCCACTGATAATGCTGGCAGGGACACTACAGAAAAATGAAAGGCAAGGTATCCGTGCAACTTGTGTGCGTAAGACCACCCAACCCATCTTTGTCCTCGACTTGCAGAGGCCCAAACGTTTGTCACACAACAACAGCGGGCAGTGTTGACTAATCCTTTTCAACATGGACAAAATTTAACTCAAGCCTCTACAAGTACAGAAGGGGGTAGCCAAGAAACCTACCCTCCTCCAAACAATCCCTCATCCATGAACATATATATGGTTAGGGGTGATGCTTTCATAATGACTAGAGCACACAACTATAGTAAACCAAGCGCTTCTGAGAAGGGTAAAGAAGCTGATCTCCCATCTCTTCCTCTTCAGATCGAGAATACATTGGGAGAAATGATGACATGCATTCCAAAGGGTGCATTTAAAAAATCTTCTCACAACCTAAATGAAAGGGCCGCCCATAATTACTCTATGGTGGAGGATTTATCACAAACCCCTTGTGTGATGTCTGCTTTGGAGGTCCTCCAAAGTTTCCCTACTCAGAGGAAAGCCTTGTTAACCGCTTTGGGCTCTACTGAGACTTGTAACCCGGGTACCATCATGTTAGATACAACCAACTTAAAACCTCATCTACCTTACCATGTAGAGTTTCAGATAGTAGTGGCTCATCCCATGAAAACTTTTACATGGAATATCTTCCACACGATGGTCGATGAGGGTGCCTCGACATGTGTTATGCCGTTACCATGTTGGAAGGCCATTGGCCAGCCCGCTTTGTCTCCATCACCTACTCTCCTCACTACTTTCGACAATCGTTCTTTCCGACCACATGGCATCGTTCCTTCTTTCCCTGTGCATTTAGGAGGGAAGACCGTGTGTATCGAAGTAGAGGTAGTCGATGCTCCCCTCAACTATAACCTCTTATTATGATGGAGTTGGAATTATGCTATGCAAGATATGGTTGCTACAGTTTTCCAAGTCTTGTTGTTTCCACATGAGGGCTGGATAGTGACCATTGATCAACTGTCTTTCTCCAGACCTAACCCAGCTTTGGGGGCATCCACGGTTCCCATGATTGTAATCCTCAACCAAGTTTCATTAATGTAGGAGTTGGTTTGTTCCTGTCCTTAATGGGTACCTTCGATTACCCACCTCCTCATGACGATGTCAAGTTTATACCTAATCACCATAAGGTTGAGATTTTTCAAGTTTCGTCATTCCACAAGACTTACTTTGAGGATCCTTGGATTCTTTCTTCCCCATCAACCACGATGGATGAGACAGGGCACCCCGACATGTCCATGCCCTTGTCAGCCATTGAGGTAGCGTACTCTTTAGTGTAGCAAGCCTCAGGTAACCCTGATCTAACTCCAACACAAGAGTTGGATCCACTACTAGAGACTATTTGGGCTCAGATTTCTCTCACTAACGTCGATTCGTTAGACTTAGTCTTGCCTTCTGACGATTCAGTAATCGAAGCAGTGACCAGTCTGGACAAACCTTGGGAAGATATTCATCACAGATCATATTTCCTCCCAGAGTTAAGTTGAATCGAGGCAGGAGAATTCACTATTACCATGACGGGAGATCAGCCATATCCTATTAATATCTTAGCTACACATGAAATTTATGCTGAGGGCAATATGGAAACTATCACTGAAACTATAACCATCGACATCTCCTGAACCCCTGGCGTCATGGAAAATATCTTCGTCGAAGCGGATTGCTCCCCCGAAGAGATTCAAATTTACATGGATCTTTTCAAAGAATTCCGCGACGTTTTTGCCTGGTCTTATGAGGAAATGCCAGGTATCAATCCAAAAATAGTTGAACATGAAATCATAACGTATCTTGATGCCAATCCTGTTTGACAAAAACTTCATCCAGTCAATCCTAAGAAAGCAACAACCATCAATATTGAGGTTGAGAAATTGCTAAAGGCAGGTTTCATTTATCCAATTCATTCGACTCAATGGATGTCAAACCCCATGCTGGTCAATAAAAAACAAGGCACGATTCATGTATGTACCGATTTCCGTGATTTGAACAAGGCATGTCCCAAAGATAATTTTCCAACACCATTCATTGACTAGATCATTGATGAATGTACCAGTTGTGAAGCCTTTTCATTCATGGATGGTTTTTCAGGATATAATCAAATCCAAATCAAACCTGAGGACCAACACAAAACGACATTCATTTGTCCATGGGGTACATTCACATATCGTAAGATGCCTTTTGGCCTTAAAAACGCTGGATCCACATTCCAGTGGGCCATGTATTTTTCATTTCATGACCTCAAGCATATAGTCGAGGCCTATCTAGATGATTTATCATCATGCTCTTGCAAGTGAATGGATCATCCCACGCACCTTAGACTAATCTTCGAATGTTGTTGCTACTTCAGGATTCGCTTGAATCCAAACAAGTGCAGCTTCTGCGTAATGTTAGGATGGTTGTTAGGTTTCATCGTATCAACCACAGGGATCATGGTCGATCCTCTTAAGGTGGAGGCAATAATCCAGTTTCCCCCCCATGCACAATCTTACAACTTTAGAGTCTACAAGGCAAGGCGAACTTCTTACGACACTTCATCACCAACTATGCCGAAATCACCAAGGGATTTATGCGTTTACTAAATAAAGACGTTCCTTTTTCTGGGACGAAGCTGCTCAATGCTATTTCGACACATTAAAACATGCTCTCATAACCGCACCTCTGCTACGACCACCTAACTATAAAAAACATTTCTTATTATATATGGCTGCCGTAGAGTCAACCATAGGCATGGTTTTAGTTCAGGAAGATGATTCATTTTTAGAATACGTGATCTATTACCTGAGCTGAGGCCTCATAGGATCAGAGCTCAATTATTCTCATATCGAAAAACTTGCACTGGCAGTAGTTCATGCTGTTCAATGGTTCCGTCACTATGTTCTTTTTCGCAAGACCATCGTCATTGCTGTCGTGAATCCATTCAAGTACATGTTGACATGATGATTTATAGGTGGAAAAATCAGTAGATGGACAGTCATCCTCCAAGAATTTGACTTAGACTTTGTTTCAGCAAAGTCCAAGAAGTCATTGGTCTTCGCAGAGCTTATTTCAGAACTTCCGGTTGAGTCAGGTGACGTTGTGCCTGAGGAATCACCTATCCGGGGGGATATGTTTTTGATTGCATCTTCAGACCCCTGGTACGGATATATACTTATCTATATCCAGACATTGAAGTGCCCCACCTCTTCTTCTCATAACAGACGTCGACAAATACACCATCAGGCTAAGAATCATTTCATACTCGATGATACGTTGTATCGGAGAGGTGTAGACTACATCTTGCATTGATGTCTCACTCATGAGGAGGCTGTCATAGTGCTCAACGATTGTCATACTGGAACTTTTGGTGGTCATTTATCTGGGTTGGAAACAGCCTAAAAGATTCTACAAGCAGGTTACTTCTGGCCGACACTTATCAAAGATTGTATCGAATCGGTCAAGAAGTGCCATCCGTGCCAAGTCTTCTCTCNGTGATTTGAACAAGGCATGTCCCAAAGATAATTTTCCAACACCATTCATTGACTAGATCATTGATGAATGTACCAGTTGTGAAGCCTTTTCATTCATGGATGGTTTTTCAGGATATAATCAAATCCAAATCAAACCTGAGGACCAACACAAAACGACATTCATTTGTCCATGGGGTACATTCACATATCGTAAGATGCCTTTTGGCCTTAAAAACGCTGGATCCACATTCCAGTGGGCCATGTATTTTTCATTTCATGACCTCAAGCATATAGTCGAGGCCTATCTAGATGATTTATCATCATGCTCTTGCAAGTGAATGGATCATCCCACGCACCTTAGACTAATCTTCGAATGTTGTTGCTACTTCAGGATTCGCTTGAATCCAAACAAGTGCAGCTTCTGCGTAATGTTAGGATGGTTGTTAGGTTTCATCGTATCAACCACAGGGATCATGGTCGATCCTCTTAAGGTGGAGGCAATAATCCAGTTTCCCCCCCATGCACAATCTTACAACTTTAGAGTCTACAAGGCAAGGCGAACTTCTTACGACACTTCATCACCAACTATACCGAAATCACCAAGGGCTTTATGCATTTACTAAATAAATACATTCCTTTTTCTGGGATGAAGCTGCTCAATGCTCTTTCGACACATTAAAACATGCTCTCATAACCGCACCTCTGCTATGGCCACCTAACTATAAAAAACATTTCTTATTATATATGGCTGCCGCAGAGTCAACCATAGGCATGGTTTTAGTTCAGGAAGATGATTCATTTTTAGAATACGTGATATATTACCTGAGCCGAGGCCTCATAGAATCAGAGCTCAATTATTCTCATATCAAAAAACTTGCATTGGCAGTAGTTCATGATGTTCAATGGTTCCGTCACTATGTTCTTTTTCGCAAGACCATCATCATTGCTGTCGTGAATCCATTCCAGTACATGTTGACATGATGATTTATAGGTGGAAAAATCAGTAGATGGATAGTCATCCTCCAAGAATTTGACTTAGACTTTGTTTCAGCAAAGTCCAAGAAGTCATTGGTCTTCGCAGAGCTTATTTCAGAACTTCCGGTTGAGTCAGGTGACGTTGTGCCTGAGGAATCACCTATCCGGGGGGATATGTTTTTGATTGCATCTTCAGACCCCTGGTACGGATATATACTTATCTATATCCAGACATTGAAGTGCCCCACCTCTTCTTCTCATAACAGACGTCGACAAATACACCATCAGGCTAAGAATCATTTCATACTCGATGATACGTTGTATCGGAGAGGTGTAGACTACATCTTGCATTGATGTCTCACTCATGAGGAGGCTGTCATAGTGCTCAACGATTGTCATACTGGAACTTTTGGTGGTCATTTATCTGGGTTGGAAACAGCCTAAAAGATTCTACAAGCAGGTTACTTCTGGCCGACACTTATCAAAGATTGTATCGAATCGGTCAAGAAGTGCCATCCGTGCCAAGTCTTCTCTCAGAAGATGAGGGCACATCCTGCTCCTATGTTTCCTGTCATCACAGTTGGTCCCTTCACTAAGTGGGGGATTTGTTACACTAAATGAAACCCCTCATCAACAAAGGGGCACCTCTATATCATCATAGTTGTCGACTAATTCACTAAGTGGGTCGAAGCTATGCCAACGTTTAAGGATGATGGAGAGACTGCATCTCTCTTCTTATTCAACCAGATCATAGCAAGGTTCGACGTCCTGAGAGAGATTTTCACTGACCATGGCAGTCACTTTCAGAACCAAATGATGACCGAATTAACATCAAATCTTGGTTTACGAAAGGAACATTCATCACCTTACTACCCCCAAGCCAATGGGCAGGTGGAAGCTGTAAACAAAACTCTTAAGACTATTCTACAACGAACTATCAACTTAGCCAAGTCAAATTGGCATTTGATGTTATACTCAGCATTATGGGCTTACCGAACATCTGTTAAGACTACAACCAGTTTCTCACATTTCCATCTCGTTTATGGCCTGGATGCAGTCTTTCCCATCGAATGTCAAATCCCATCTCTGAAATTGGGAGTACAGTTATTGCCAGACACTTCTTCACTTGAAGAACGGTTAGTACACCTTGAGCAGCTTGACGAGCAGCGTCGTGATGCGGTCGTGGCCAATGAGGCTCATAAATGTAAGGTCAAGTGTCAATATGATAGGTCCATTCATCCTCGGATTTTCTCTGAAGGTGACCTTGTCTTGGTCTACGACCAGGACGAGGACCCCCTGGTGAAAGGAAATTTTAAACCCATGTGGTTCAGATCCTTCATTGTAAAAGAGGTATTAAAAAAGGGTGCTTATCGTTTGGTTGATTTTGAAGGGAATGCTTTGCGAAACATAGAAATGGGCTCTACCTCAATAAGTATTACTCATAGATAGGTCACTGTGGGTAACTTTTTGTAACATATGTATAGTCTTTGTACTATTACTTTTTAAGTTTCTTTAAAGTGTTATGGATGTGTCATTGATGTTATATTTCGTCAATATGGCAGATGTCAAGTCAGTCTGAGGTGTTCATTGGGTATGCAGATGGTGCTAGTTGACACACGCAGAGGCTTGCCTCCACAACTTGGGTAATCTTTACACCACAGGGTCAGTTGTTATCTTCCAGAGGTACATGCTTAGGTGACACCACAAATAATGTCACCGAGTATAGTGCAGTTATTGAGTTGCTTCGTGATGCCTTGTCATTGGGTATCTCTCATCTACGGGTCTATCCCGACGCTCAACTGGNATAAACAAAACTCTTAAGACTATTCTACAATGAACTATCAACTCAGCCAAGTCAAATTGGCATTTGATGTTATACTCGACATTATGGGCTTACCGAACATCTGTTAAGACTACAACCAGTTTCTCACATTTCCATCTCGTTTATGGGCTGGAGGCAGTCTTTCCCATCGAATGTCAAATCCCATCTCTAAAATTGGGAGTACAGTTATTTCCAGACACTTCTGCACTTGAAGAACGGTTAGTACACCTTGAGCAGCTTGACGAGTAGCATCGTGATGCGGCCCTGGCCAACGAGGCTCATAAATGTAAGGTCAAGTGTCAATATGATAGGTCCATTCATCCTCGGATTTTCTCTGAAGGTGACCTTGTCTTGGTCTACGACCAGGACGAGGACCCCCTGGGGAAAGGAAATTTTAAACCCATGTGGTTCGGATCCTTCATTGTAAAAGAGGTATTAAAAAAGGGCGCTTATCGTTTGGTTGATTTTGAAGGGAATGCTTTGCGAAACATAGAAATGGGCTCTACCTCAATAAGTATTACTCATAGATAGGTCACTGTGGGTAACTTTTTGTAACATATGTATAGTCTTTGTACTATTACTTTTTAAGTTTCTTTAAAGTGTTATGGATGTGTCATTGATGTTATATTTCGTCAATATGGCAGATGTCAAGTCAGTCTGAGGTGTTCATTGGGTATGCAGATGGTGCTAGTTGACACACGCAGAGGCTTGCCTCCACAACTTGGGTAATCTTTACACCACAGGGTCAGTTGTTATCTTCCAGAGGTACATGCTTAGGTGACACCACAAATAATGTCACCGAGTATAGTGCAGTTATTGAGTTGCTTCGTGATGCCTTGTCATTGGGTATCTCTCATCTACGGGTCTATCCCGACGCTCAACTGGTTGTGTCATAGCTAAACAGAGTATACCAGGTTCATGATCCAACTTTACACCGACGATTCCCTAGGGTACGTCTCTTAGAATGAAACTTTGATTATATTACATATTTTCATATTCCTAGGAGATTAAACCAAATTACAGATACTCTAGCTAATCCAATTTTAGATTGGTATCTCACCCACATATAAAAAGAACATGGACATAAACATGTAAATACATTTTTGCACATAGAGTCCATAAGACACAAGAAGATAAAAACCACATATAAACATCACAAAATACTCAGAGTACATAGATGGACGTAAGCGCCTAAAAAATGGGAATAGTAACGAGTCACCAAGTTATGCCCTCAAAAAATATATACAAGTAGGTGCTCATGGCACATCAAAATTCTAAGTCTGTTCAGGGCTTATGGGCCCTGTTTTAATCATCTACAGCATGGGCTAAACACCTAAACAATTGGACCCATGTCCGAGGTGCCCCCACAACATGAGGCTGCATGGATGGCAGCAGGTCCTCTATCTCTGCCATCAGGACTGTGTGAGTGAGAGCAGTGAAGTTCCGCTCAATTCGTCTAAGGACCCTCTCGGCCTCTCCGACTGGGAGGTTCCCTGCTACTGCTGCTCTCCTAGCGGTGGCAGCCGCGACTTTTGGCCATGGACGATGCCTGTTCCGTACATAGTCGGCAGGTCGCACATGTCCCACATCTGCATACAACAAACATTTACCCGTCAACTACTCTGGCATACAAAAAAATGATATATATAACAAAAATACATAAAAATTACATATGAAAACAAAAAAACTACAAAGGTGGAGACTTACCAATCTCCCCTCACTCCTCACCAGGAGGCACGGGTATCTCAGGATCTCTAGAGAAATCTATCCCTGCATACAGGTAGTCCTCAATAAAAAGGATCTGTTGTGACAGCCAAGCAAAGAAATCATCATCGAAGGACTCAATGTTCCTTCCACCACCCTGTCACGGCAGTAAAACTGCCCATCTACACACTGCAGGGAAAGAGGCCTATTGTACTCGTACTACAACCCGAGGACTGAAACTTAGAACTCTCTCAAAAAAGAACGAACACAAGATGGTCTTGAACCTGAAGTTCCTCTGTGTCCATTGCCGGAAATTTTTCAATTGCCTCTTCATGCACTCAAGCAGTGTGGTACTCCAATAAAAAAATTGTGCATTCATGCACTAGATGGCACAGTTCATTTGTGCACGCAAAGCCTGATGCATGACTGCTGAGCCGGTAATCGTCCCAATCAGTAACAAGATAGTCTGTAGCACTAAGTTGGTAATCTTGCTTATGGGTACCTGGGAGCCTGCATGTTCGGTCCCAGCCTCATAGTTCTCAACTATCAACTTTGATATCTTGCTCGGCCCTATAGGAAAAGTCTGGAATTTGACTGGTTCCCCTCTCCTTGAGAGGCCAGTCAAAAAGTAAATATCCTCAATGGTGGGCACCAACGATTTCCCCTCTAGCATAAATGCCTTTTCATCAGGATGCCAATAATCAATCAAGGCATTCAATAGCCTTGGTTGCACGTGCATAAAAGGACATAGAAAGAATTTGAGTAAACCACATTGCATTAACACGACCACAACATTCGGATCTACAACAACCAACTCAATGATTGCCTCATTCTCCCTTTCCCTCCACTAGACATACATCCTGCCAACACAACAAGGTAAAGGAGGGTCAGTACTTCCTTTTAGTTTTCTTTTTCATCATAAAAGAGAGGTACACGCGGGTTGTAAAGGTGACAGTCATGTGTACACGTAGGCATAATTTACTCTGCCTGCATGTACACATGGCCTATCTAGAGACAAGCCACGTGTACTTAGGGATGACCTTTTTAAGGTCGACACCCACCCAAAAAAACAACTAAATAATGACATTGAAGTATTGAATAGTTAGGTAANTGCTTAGGTGACACCACAAATAATGTCACCGAGTATAGTGCAGTTATTGAGTTGCTTCGTGATGCCTTGTCATTGGGTATCTCTCATCTACGGGTCTATCCCGACGCTCAACTGGTTGTGTCATAGCTAAACAGAGTATACCAGGTTCATGATCCAACTTTACACCGACGATTCCCTAGGGTACGTCTCTTAGAATGAAACTTTGATTATATTACATATTTTCATATTCCTAGGAGATTAAACCAAATTACAGATACTCTAGCTAATCCAATTTTAGATTGGTATCTCACCCACATATAAAAAGAACATGGACATAAACATGTAAATACATTTTTGCACATAGAGTCCATAAGACACAAGAAGATAAAAACCACATATAAACATCACAAAATACTCAGAGTACATAGATGGACGTAAGCGCCTAAAAAATGGGAATAGTAACGAGTCACCAAGTTATGCCCTCAAAAAATATATACAAGTAGGTGCTCATGGCACATCAAAATTCTAAGTCTGTTCAGGGCTTATGGGCCCTGTTTTAATCATCTACAGCATGGGCTAAACACCTAAACAATTGGACCCATGTCCGAGGTGCCCCCACAACATGAGGCTGCATGGATGGCAGCAGGTCCTCTATCTCTGCCATCAGGACTGTGTGAGTGAGAGCAGTGAAGTTCCGCTCAATTCGTCTAAGGACCCTCTCGGCCTCTCCGACTGGGAGGTTCCCTGCTACTGCTGCTCTCCTAGCGGTGGCAGCCGCGACTTTTGGCCATGGACGATGCCTGTTCCGTACATAGTCGGCAGGTCGCACATGTCCCACATCTGCATACAACAAACATTTACCCGTCAACTACTCTGGCATACAAAAAAATGATATATATAACAAAAATACATAAAAATTACATATGAAAACAAAAAAACTACAAAGGTGGAGACTTACCAATCTCCCCTCACTCCTCACCAGGAGGCACGGGTATCTCAGGATCTCTAGAGAAATCTATCCCTGCATACAGGTAGTCCTCAATAACAAGGATCTGTTGTGACAACCAAGAAAAGAAATCATCATCGAAGGACTCAATGGTCCTTCCACCACCCTGTCGCGGCAGTAACACTGCCCATCTACACACTGCAGGGAAAGAGGCCTATTGTCCTCGTACTACAACCCGAGGACTAAAACTTAGAACTCTCTCAAAAAAGAACGAACACAAGATGGTATTGAACCCGAAGTTCCTCTGTGTCCATTGTCGGCAATTTGTCAATTGCCTCTTCATGCACTCAAGCAGTGTGGTACTCCAATAAAAAATTTGTGCATTCATGCACTAGATGGCACAGTTCATTTGTGCACGCAAATCCTGATGCACGATTGCTGAGCCGGTAATCGGCCCAATCAGTAACAAGATAGTCTGTAGCACTAAGTTGGTAATCTTGCTTATGGGTACCTGGGAGCCTGCATGTTCGGTCCCAGCCTCATAGTGCTCAACTATCAACTCTGAGATCTTGCTCAGCCCTGTAGGAAAAGTATGGAATTTGACTGGTTCCCCTCTCCTTGAGAGGCCAGTCAAAAAGTAAATATCCTCAATGGTGGGCACCAACGATTGCTCCTCTAGCATAAATGCCTTTGCATCAGGATGCCAATAATCAATCAAGGCATTCAATATCCTTGGTTGCGCGTGCATAAAAGGACATAGAAAGAATTTGAGTAAACCACATTGCATTAACACGACCACAACATTCGGATCTGCAACAACCAACTCAATGATTGCCTCATTCTCCCTTTCCCTCCACTGGACATACATCCTGCCAACACAACAAGGTAAAGGAGGGTCAGTACTTCCTTTTAGTTTTCTTTTTCATCATAAAAGAGAGGTACATGCGGGTTGTAAAGGTGACAGTCATGTGTACACGTAGGCATAATTTACTATGCCTGCATGTACACGTGGCCTATCTAGAGACAAGCCGCGTGTACCTAGGGCCAACCTTTTTAAGGTTGACACCCACCCAAAAAACCAACTAAATAATGAAATTGAAGTATTGAATAGTTAGGTAAGGGAGTTTGTACTTACTTGGTCCAAGCATAAGTTTGTTTCGTCCACTGTAGCTCCTGGAATCACTATCTTTGGCAAAGGGGGTCTTTTGGCTCCAGAGTCAATTTCCAAATCAACAGTGGTGATAATGAGCTGCCAGCTTCTATTTATAGACTTTTTGGCCTCTTTTTGTCACTTTTTTGGCCCCCCTTATCAGTTTCTTTATA
>JZKD02S1722843.1:87718-99964 GCA_000966675.3 Picea glauca
AACACAAGCCCAACCTTCTACGTCCTATTATGGGAGTCAGCCAATTATGTCTCAACATGCGTAGAACCTATACACTGGTCATGGACATAGTTATTACCAGAACCCTCACCAACAACCTAACTTTTCCTGGTAACCTGGTGCCAGCCAAACTTCAAGCTCATTTTTCCCTGGTTATAATCAACAACCCAAATTACCATTTCTGACAACTTTGTACTTGCCAGACTTGACAAGGTTATTAAACGACCCCATCTATCATGATCTGCATTGGCCTCCTATGCCAACCAAGTTGCCTTCGGACATTCCAAAGTGAAAATCTAAGCTTAATGAAGATATAGGTGATCATGTGACTAACTTCCATTTATGGTGCTCATCCAACTCATTGAGAGATGACTCCATCTAGTTGCATTTGTTTCAATGCACTCTCATTGGGAGTGCTGTGAAATGGTACATTGATCTCGATCACTCAAGATGCTCTACCTTTTGCGAATTGGCAATGGTTTTCTTAAACCATTTTCAATTACCTGTGAGATACGACGTTGACACCGAATTGCTGACCAACTTTGAGCAGACAAAGGCGAATCATATCTCAAATCACGTCCTAGAATGGAGACGACAGAAGAGTTTGATAAAATTACCAATCCCACCAGCATGCCTTCTTGAGTGGTTCCTTAAGTCTTTGGTACCTCAGTTATCTAAATACGTCACAATGTCGAGGGTCTTTTCAGAATAAGAAGTGATAATGAGAGCTCAACAACTAGAGTTGATTTACTCTCAGTATTTTACTTTAAGAAGTTTTTCCAGATGCACCGTGGTCGATACTTGACAAGACCGGATAGATATCTAGACCACATGTCGATGGTATTGTTTGTTCAACACAAATGAAGCCCGTTGATCAGCTATCGAATCAATTATAGCAATTGTCAATACAACAGACAACAACCAGCCAGACCACTGGTTCAGCTGCTCCCCCTACTCAAACATCGAATGTACACAGTGTGCAATTGAAAAACCTGAATGCCACCCAAAAACCTAATAGAAATAAGAAACAATGAAAGAAGGGTAAGGGGGATAAGAAACCTACCAATAATTCTAGCGGGGGCAACACAAAAAAGAATAAGTCGAAGTATCTATGTAACCTTTGCATGGAAGACCATATGACTCACCTGTGCCCTCAGCTTGCAGAGGCCCATACGTTATTGACACAGTATCAACCTTCCATGTTAACAAACCCATTTCCACATGGGGAAAATTTAACTCAAGCCTCTTCGAGCGAGGAAAGGGGTAGTCAGGGACCCCCTCCATCTTCGAGTAATCCTTCATCCGTGAATGTGTATATGTTGTGTTATCACCCCAAGAGCCACTTCCAGACTGCAAATGAGAGTAATATTGGTAACATATAAATGTAAATGGATTAAAATAGTTTGACTACGTGGATCAAAAAGAAAAGAGTAAAAAGGAGGGCATCAGACTGCTACAAATATATTCCATTGGGCATGGAGTCATAACATCCTACAGATCAAAGGAAATCAAGATGTCTACCAGACAAAAGGATGATGAAAAGATGCATAGAAGAATAGAAGGTAAACAAAGAGAATAATATCCACATAACATAGATCCTTTCTGTAATATAGATTAAAGGGTGCTTTAACAATAATATGTGATTAACAAGCAATTACCACAAATCCTTTGCAGCTCATGAATTCATTAACCAAAGGTAGCTTTTGATCTTCAAAATTTGTAAATATTACTCAATAAAGATGACAAGATAAAATTATAACAAAGAACACAAGGTCTTATAAGAAACGATCATGAATCTCTAATGGCATAAATGCTAATTACAACATGCCCTCAGGCTTACAATTGAGCAAATAAATTGTTCCTCTAGCTCTCTCCTCTCTTGGATCATGAATCCAACCCTCTTATCCAAGAGATCTCCTTCCTTAAATAAAATATAGCATCCAAATAACCTTAGGAGGTCGAATCCCATCTCCTCCATTGGATTCTAAGCCTTGGATATATGTGGCAACAATCAAAGAGACAAAAATCCAATAAACTGCTAATTTTTAGGAATTTGTTGGAAGTCATTAATAAATTGTTTCCACCTCATTGCATGAGGCCTTTGATGGAGATAAATATTAGTTGTAGGTTTCCCTTGATATCTAAATTATCCTTGAGAATCCATTCAAATCCTCCTTGACAAGTGTCAACCTCCCAACAAGGCGAATATTAAAATCGTGACTGCTACATGAAATTAGGTAGCGCCACTTCTATGTCTAATATCTCTCAAACCATAACACATTTTGAAAACCTGAGAGAGGTTTTTTTTATTTGGAATGTTATGAACAAAAACCTCCTACATTTTTCAAAAATACCTTCTCAATTTTTCACAATCCAAGGTTTACATTATTCACAACAAACTGGCAGAAACATCCGAAAATAATTCTACACAATTCGGGTTTTGCCAGAATTTCGGTAGCGCCTTTAGGTAGCGCCTTCCTTTGTGTGTGTGCGTGAAATTGGGTAGAACAAATCCGTGAGTGATTTTGATGCTTGGAACCTTGTGAGAGTGTTGTCAATTCTTGTTCTTGACACTTGGCACCTTAAATTTGAATGTTGGTCTCTCTCTTGGCGCTTTGTGTATAACTTGATCGATATGGTGGCATTGCCCTGTGTATTTGGCTAGTGTTGTCTTGAGATGTCGATTAATTCTTGAACTTGGATATTGGGCATAACCCAATATAATTTCAATTTTCACCAAAATAAATAAAATATCCCATAACAATTGTATTTATTTGCCAAAATGAATAATGAAGGATTTATGCAAAGATGAGGCATAAACCAATCTTGTGCTAACATGTGGAAAGGTAACATTAATATAGAAACTAGGACATGCAACTATGGAATGAAAAACACCTATGAGAAGGGTAAAGAAGCTGAAAAGTCACCTCTTCCTCTCCAAATTGAGAAGACGTTGAGAGAAACAATGACACACATCCCAAAAGGTGCGTTCAAGAAATCTTCCCACAATCCAAATGCGAGGGTCGCCCAGAACTACTCTGTGGTGGAGGATTTGTCTCAAACTCCTTGTGCAACTTTTGCTTTGGAGGTCTTCCAGAGCTACTCTTCTTAGAGAAAGGCTTTGTTAGCTGCCTTAGGATCTGTTGAGACTTGTAATCCAGGAACAACCATGCTTGATATGACTGACTTAAAACCTCGTCTCCCTTACCACATGGCATTTCAAATAGTAGTGGCTTACACCACGAAAATGTTTACTTGTAACATTTTTTGCATGGTGGTTGATGAGGGCACCTCGACATGTGTGATTTCGTTGGTGTGTTGGAAGGCCATTGGCCAACCCATTTTTTCTCTGTCACCTACTCTTCCTACCACTTTTGATAGTAGTTTGTTCCGACCACATGGAATCATCCCCTCTTTCCCCGTGTAGTTAGGGGGGAAGACTGTGTGCATCTAGGTTGAAGTGGTCGATGTGTCTCTTGACTACAATCTATTGTTAGGAAGGAGTTGGACCTATGCTATGCAAGAAATGACCTCTATAGTTTTCTGGGTCTTTTTGTTTCCACATGAGTTTTGAATCATGTCCATTGATCAGTTGTCCTTCTCCCGTCCCGACCCTTCATCAGGGGCATCCACGATCCCAATGATTGATAACCCTCAACCCAACATCATCAACATAGGGGTTGGTTTTTTCCCACCTTTGATGGGTACTTTAGATTACCCTCCTCCTTCTAGTGACATTAAGTTCATATCGTTTGTCCCCGACCAACCTAAGGTTGAAAGTTTTCAAGTCTCATCATTTCATACGACTTACTTTGATGATACATGGACTCTTCCTTCCCCGTCAACCATGATGGAAAGGATAGGGAACCATGGCATGGCCATGCCTTTTTCCGCGGAAGAGGTTGCATACTCTATAATCCAACAAGATTCTGTCGATCCCGATCCAACTCCTGCACAAGAGTTAGATCCGGTTCTCGAGCCTATTTGGGATCAAGGTTCCCTCGTCGATACAGATTCTTTAGATTTAGTCTTTCCCTCAAACAAGGAGATTATTGAGGAAATGACTAGTTTGGACATACCTTGGGATGATCTCAATCACATATCTTATTTCCTCCCAGAGTTAAGAAGAATTGAAGCAGGTGAATTCACTTTGACTATGAATGGAGATAGTTCTTGTCCTAACAATACTTTGGCTACACACGCAGTTTACGCTGAAGGAAATATGGAAACCATTGCTCAAACAATACCTATTGATATCTCCATGACCCCTTCCATCGTGGAGAATGTCTTCGCCAGATTTTACCGCTCCCTCGAGGATATTCAAATCTACAAGGATTTATTTAAAGAATTACACAACGTTTTTTCCTGGTCTTACTAGGAAATGGCAAGCATAGATCCAAGAATCGTTGAACACGAAATCATGAAATATCTTGATGCTAAGCCAGTATGAAAAAAGATTCGTTTGGTTAATCTTGAGAAAGATGCAACTATTAAGGTTGAAGTAGAGAAACTACTTGAAGTTGACTTCATCTACCTTTTCCAATTGACTCAATGGGTTTCAAACCCCATTCCAGTAAAAAAACAATAGGGTACAATTCATGTATGTACGAACTTTTATGATTTGAACAAGGCCTGTCCAAAGGATAATTTACCCACTCCATTTATCGACCAGATTGTCGATGAATGCATAGGTTACAAGGTATTTTCTTTCATGGATGGTTTTTTTGGGATATAATCATATACAGATCAAACACGAAGACCAACACAAAACCGCTTTCATTTGTCTGTGGGGTACAATCGCTTATCAGAAGATGCCTTTTGGTTTGAAAAATGTTGGAGATACTTTTTAGCTGGCCATGTATTTTTCTTTCCACGATCTCAAATACATAGTCGAGGCTTATTTTGATTATTTAGCATCAGGATCTCGTAAGAGAGATGATCATCCCACACACCTCCAACTCATTTTTGATCGATGTCACTACTACCGGATTTGCTTGAATCCAAACAAATGCATTTTTTGTGTAACATTGAGTTGTCTTCTAGGTTTCATAGTTTCGACAACAAGAATCATGGTAGATTCTCTAAAGGTTGAGGCAATAGTTCAGTTGCCTCCCCCATGCACAGTCCCTCAACTTCAGAGTTTACAGGGAAAAGTGAACTTTTTACGGTGTTTCATCACAAACTATGTTGAGATCACAAAGGGTTTCATGCATTTACTAAAGAAGTACGTTCCTTTTCATTGGGACAAAGCCCCTCAACACTCTTTCTAAGCATTGAAATGTGCCCTCGCGNAACACAAGCCCAACCTTCTACGTCCTATTATGGGAGTCAGCCAATTATGTCTCAACATGCGTAGAACCTATACACTGGTCATGGACATAGTTATTACCAGAACCCTCACCAACAACCTAACTTTTCCTGGTAACCTGGTGCCAGCCAAACTTCAAGCTCATTTTTCCCTGGTTATAATCAACAACCCAAATTACCATTTCTGACAACTTTGTACTTGCCAGACTTGACAAGGTTATTAAACGACCCCATCTATCATGATCTGCATTGGCCTCCTATGCCAACCAAGTTGCCTTCGGACATTCCAAAGTGAAAATCTAAGCTTAATGAAGATATAGGTGATCATGTGACTAACTTCCATTTATGGTGCTCATCCAACTCATTGAGAGATGACTCCATCTAGTTGCATTTGTTTCAATGCACTCTCATTGGGAGTGCTGTGAAATGGTACATTGATCTCGATCACTCAAGATGCTCTACCTTTTGCGAATTGGCAATGGTTTTCTTAAACCATTTTCAATTACCTGTGAGATACGACGTTGACACCGAATTGCTGACCAACTTTGAGCAGACAAAGGCGAATCATATCTCAAATCACGTCCTAGAATGGAGACGACAGAAGAGTTTGATAAAATTACCAATCCCACCAGCATGCCTTCTTGAGTGGTTCCTTAAGTCTTTGGTACCTCAGTTATCTAAATACGTCACAATGTCGAGGGTCTTTTCAGAATAAGAAGTGATAATGAGAGCTCAACAACTAGAGTTGATTTACTCTCAGTATTTTACTTTAAGAAGTTTTTCCAGATGCACCGTGGTCGATACTTGACAAGACCGGATAGATATCTAGACCACATGTCGATGGTATTGTTTGTTCAACACAAATGAAGCCCGTTGATCAGCTATCGAATCAATTATAGCAATTGTCAATACAACAGACAACAACCAGCCAGACCACTGGTTCAGCTGCTCCCCCTACTCAAACATCGAATGTACACAGTGTGCAATTGAAAAACCTGAATGCCACCCAAAAACCTAATAGAAATAAGAAACAATGAAAGAAGGGTAAGGGGGATAAGAAACCTACCAATAATTCTAGCGGGGGCAACACAAAAAAGAATAAGTCGAAGTATCTATGTAACCTTTGCATGGAAGACCATATGACTCACCTGTGCCCTCAGCTTGCAGAGGCCCATACGTTATTGACACAGTATCAACCTTCCATGTTAACAAACCCATTTCCACATGGGGAAAATTTAACTCAAGCCTCTTCGAGCGAGGAAAGGGGTAGTCAGGGACCCCCTCCATCTTCGAGTAATCCTTCATCCGTGAATGTGTATATGTTGTGTTATCACCCCAAGAGCCACTTCCAGACTGCAAATGAGAGTAATATTGGTAACATATAAATGTAAATGGATTAAAATAGTTTGACTACGTGGATCAAAAAGAAAAGAGTAAAAAGGAGGGCATCAGACTGCTACAAATATATTCCATTGGGCATGGAGTCATAACATCCTACAGATCAAAGGAAATCAAGATGTCTACCAGACAAAAGGATGATGAAAAGATGCATAGAAGAATAGAAGGTAAACAAAGAGAATAATATCCACATAACATAGATCCTTTCTGTAATATAGATTAAAGGGTGCTTTAACAATAATATGTGATTAACAAGCAATTACCACAAATCCTTTGCAGCTCATGAATTCATTAACCAAAGGTAGCTTTTGATCTTCAAAATTTGTAAATATTACTCAATAAAGATGACAAGATAAAATTATAACAAAGAACACAAGGTCTTATAAGAAACGATCATGAATCTCTAATGGCATAAATGCTAATTACAACATGCCCTCAGGCTTACAATTGAGCAAATAAATTGTTCCTCTAGCTCTCTCCTCTCTTGGATCATGAATCCAACCCTCTTATCCAAGAGATCTCCTTCCTTAAATAAAATATAGCATCCAAATAACCTTAGGAGGTCGAATCCCATCTCCTCCATTGGATTCTAAGCCTTGGATATATGTGGCAACAATCAAAGAGACAAAAATCCAATAAACTGCTAATTTTTAGGAATTTGTTGGAAGTCATTAATAAATTGTTTCCACCTCATTGCATGAGGCCTTTGATGGAGATAAATATTAGTTGTAGGTTTCCCTTGATATCTAAATTATCCTTGAGAATCCATTCAAATCCTCCTTGACAAGTGTCAACCTCCCAACAAGGCGAATATTAAAATCGTGACTGCTACATGAAATTAGGTAGCGCCACTTCTATGTCTAATATCTCTCAAACCATAACACATTTTGAAAACATGAGAGAGGTTTTTGTTATTTGGAATGTTATGAACAAAAAACTCCTACATTTTTCAAAAATACCTTCTCAATTTTTCACAATCCAAGGTTTACATTAGTCACAACAAACTGGCAGAAACGTCCGAAAATAATTCTACACAATTCGGGTTTTGCTAGAATTTCGGTAGTGCCTTTAGGTAGCGCCTTCCTTTGTGTGTGTGCGTGAAATTGGGTAGAAAAAATCCGTGAGTGATTTTGATTCTTGGAACCTTGTGAGAGTGTTGTCAATTCTTGTTCTTGACACTTGGCACCTTAAATTTGAATGTTGTTCTCTCTCTTGGCGCTTTGTGTATAACTTGATCGATATGGTGGCATTGCCCTGTGTATTTGGCTAGTGTTGTCTTGAGATGTCGATTAATTATTGAACTTGGATATTGGGCATAACCCAATATAATTTAAATTTTCACCAAAATAAATAAAATATCCCATAACAATTGTATTTATTTTCCAAAATGAACAATGAAGGATTTATGCAAAGATGAGGCATAAACCAATATTGTGCTAACATGTGGAAAGGTAACATTAATATAGCAACTAGGACATGCAACTATGGAATGAAAAACACCTATGAGAAGGGTAAAGAAGCCGAAAAGTCACCTCTTCCTCTCCAAATTGAGAAGACATTGAGAGAAACAATGACACACATCCCAAAAGGTGCGTTCAAGAAAGATTCCCACAATTCAAATGCGAGGGTCGCCCAAAACTACTCTGTGGTGGAGGATTTGTCTCAAACTCCTTGTGCAATTTTTGCTTTGGAGGTCCTCCAGAGCTACTCTTCTTAGAGAAAGGCTTTGTTAGATGCCTTAGGATCTGTTGAGACTTGTAATCCAGGAACAACCATTCTTGATACGACTGACTTAAAACCTCGTCTCCCTTACCACATGGCATTTCAAATAGTAGTGGCTTACACCACAAAAATGTTTACTTGTAACATTTTCCGCATGGTGGTTGATGAGGGAACCTCGACATGTGTGATGTCGTTGGTGTGTTGGAAGGCCATTGGCCAACCCATTTTGTCTCTGTCACCTACTCTTCCTACCACTTTTGATATTAGTTTGTTCCGACCACATGGAATCATCCCCTCTTTCCCCGTGCAGTTAGGGGGGAAGACTGTGTGCATCTAGGTTGAAGTGGTCGATGTGTCTCTTGACTACAATCTATTGTTAGGAAGGAGTTGGACCTATGCTATGCAGGAAATGACCTCTATAGTTTTCTGGGTCTTTTTGTTTCCATAGGAGTTTTGAATCATGTCCATTGATCAGTTGTCCTTCTCCCGTCCCGACCCTTCATCAGGGGCATCCATGATCCCGATGATTGATAACCCTCAACCCAACATCATCAACATAGGGGTTGGTTTTTTCCCACCTTTGATGGGTACTTTAGATTACCCTCCTCCTTCTAGTGACACTAAGTTCATATCGTTTGTCCCCGACCAACCTAAGGTTGAAAGTTTTCAAGTCTCATCATTTCGTACGACTAACTTTGATGATACATGGACTCTTCCTTCCCCGTCAACCATGATGGAAAGGACAGGGAACCATGGCATGGCCATGCCTTTTTCCACAGAAGAGGTTGCATACTCTATAGTCCAACAAGCTTCTGTCGATCCCGATCCAACTCCTGCACAAGAGTTAGATACGGTTCTCGAGCCTATTTGGGATCAAGGTTCCCTCGTCGATACAGATTCTTTAGATTTAGTCTTTCCCTCAAACGAGGCAATTATTGAGGAAATGACTAGTTTGGACATACCTTGGGATGATCTCAATCACATATCTTATTTCCTCCCAGAGTTAAGAAGCATTGAAGCAGGTGAATTCACTTTGACTATGAATGGAGATAGTTCTTGTCCTATCAATCCTTTGGCTACACACACAGTTTACGCTGAAGGAAATATGGAAACCATTGCTCAAACAATACCTATTGATATCTCCATGACCCCTGCCATCGTGGAGAATGTCTTCGCCAGAGTTTACCGCTCCCTCGAGGATATTCAAATCTACAAGGATTTATTTAAATAATTACACAACGTTTTTTCCTGGTCTTACTAGGAAATGGAAAGCATAGATCCAAGAATCGTTGAACACGAATTCATGAAATATCTTGATGCTAAGCCGGTCTGAAAAAAGATTTGTTTGGTTAATCTTGAGAAAGATGCAACTATTAAGGTTGAAGTAGAGAAACTACTTGAGTTTGACTTCATCTACCTTTTCCAATTGACTCAATGGGTTTCAAACCCCATTCCAGTAAAAAAACAATAGGGTACAATTCACGTATGTACGAACTTTCATGATTTGAACAAGGCCTGTCCAAAGGATAATTTCCCCACTCCATTTATCGACCAGATTGTTGATGAATGCATAGGTTACAAGGTATTTTCTTTCATGGATGGTTTTTTGGGATATAATCATATACAGATCAAACACGAAGACCAACACAAAACCGCTTTCATTTGTCTGTGGGGTACAATCGCTTATCAGAAGATGCCTTTTGGTTTGAAAAATGTTGGAGATACTTTTTAGCTGGCCATGTATTTTTCTTTCCACGATCTCAAATACATAGTCGAGGCTTATTTTGATTATTTAGCATCAGGATCTCGTAAGAGAGATGATCATCCCACACACCTCCAACTCATTTTTGATCGATGTCACTACTACCGGATTTGCTTGAATCCAAACAAATGCATTTTTTGTGTAACATTGAGTTGTCTTCTAGGTTTCATAGTTTCGACAACAAGAATCATGGTAGATTCTCTAAAGGTTGAGGCAATAGTTCAGTTGCCTCCCCCATGCACAGTCCCTCAACTTCAGAGTTTACAGGGAAAAGTGAACTTTTTACGGTGTTTCATCACAAACTATGTTGAGATCACAAAGGGTTTCATGCATTTACTAAAGAAGTACGTTCCTTTTCATTGGGACAAAGCCCCTCAACACTCTTTCTAAGCATTGAAATGTGCCCTCGCGTCTGTCCCTCTGCTATGGTTACCCAATTATAATAAAGATTTCTTATTGTACTTGGCCGCTGTGGATTCAACCATCAGTATGGTCTTCATTCAGGAGGATTATTGTCTTAAGAATACATAATTTATTACCTGATATGAGGCCTAGTTGGATCAGAATGAAATTATTCCCACGTTGAAAAACTTGTGTTGGCGGTATTTCATGTTGTCCAATGGTTTCGTCACTATATCTTGTTTCGCAAGTCCATCATCATTGTCGTTGTGAATATGTTTCAATACATGTTGACACGACATGTAATCAATAGATAGATCAGTAGATGGATAGTTATCCTCCAATAATTTGACTTGGATTTTGTTTTGGAAAAATCCAAAAAGTCATTGTTCTTCGTGGAACTCATCTCGAAACTTCTGGTTGAATTAGGTGATGTTATACCCGAGGAGTTGCCTATTAAAGGAGACATGTTTTTGATTGCGTCTTTGAACCATTGGTATGTAGATATACTATTCTATCTCTAGACTTTGAAGTGCCCCACCTCTGCTTCTCATGATGAGTGTCGTTGTATATGCCACTAGGCCAAGAACTATCTCATACTCGAGGACACCCTATATCGTCGAGGTGTATATTGTATCCTTCGTTGGTGTCTCACTCATGAAGAGTTGGAAATTGTTCTTAACGATTGCCACACTGGAGCATGTGGCAGTCATTTTTCTGGGTTGGCAATAGCCCAAAAGATTCCGCGATCCAATTACTTTTGGCCGACATTAATCAAAGATTGTGTTGAATCGGTCAAGAAGTGCCACCCATGTCAAATATTCTCTCGGAAGATGAGGGCACACCCCACTCCCATGTTTCCCATCATCACAGTTGGTCCCTTCACTAAGTGGGGTATTGATTACACTACATGAAAAACCCCTTCATCAAATGGACACCATTATATCATCGTAGCAAAAGACTACTTCACAAAGTGGGTCGAAGCTATGCCAACATTTAAAGATGATGGCGAGACAACAACTCTCTTTTTGTTTAACCAGATAATAGCAAGGTTCGACGTCCTGAGAGAGATTGTCACTGACCATGGCAGTCACTTTCAGAATAAAATGATGTCTGTGTTAATGTTAAAGCTTGGGTTGAGGTAGGAACATTTTTCACCCTACTACCCACAAGCGAATGGTCAGGTGGAAGCTACGAATAAGTCCCTTAAGACTATTTTACAGTGAATGATTAATTTGGCCAAGTCAAATTGGCATTTGATTGTGTACTCAACATTATGGGCCTATCGAACATTTGTTAAGACTGTTGATACTGAGAGGGGGGTGAATCAATATCAATTACAATTTAAAAACCTTTTTCAACTTATACTTAAACCATTCAATTATATCCAATGAGAAATGAACAATAGTATAAGAGTTACACCAATACACCACAATACACCATGACTTCCAAATGTAGCTACAGCTTCCAAATGTAAAGGGAGGGATAAAACTGCAAGAGGAAGATACAATCCTCCAATATAAATAGAGAGTTGAACTCTCTATCCTTTCCCCTTCCTTCCACCCAAGAATATATGAGAGATAATAAAACTTTACATTAAATCATCACCATCAACCAATCATCACATAGAACCTGATAAT
>JZKD02S1722854.1:27285-37897 GCA_000966675.3 Picea glauca
ATGGTTTATACATGAATATGCAGGGTATTTAACATTACTTTTATCATGGCTAAGTTTTCATTGGACTGTTTACTTCACACCTTTCATTTTTCCATTGAAATTAGTATTGAGCTTATACCATTAGAACTATCCTTTGTTGTCAAGTGTCATCGAGATATCATCCATCACCATCGAAGGCATTCACACAACCACCAGCATTACATTTGAGTGTTTCATAGATTAAAGATAGTTTCTTGCTTTCGTAGATTATAAGAGATAGTTTCTTGTTTTCATAAGTTTAGTTGGTAGTCTTTCTTGCTCTCAATAAACTAGATTTCCTTTCATGAATTACATTGAGCATTTAAATTTCCTTTCATGCAAGATAAATAGTTTTGCATTAGGCATTTAGTTCACTTGCCTCTTAGGCTAGATAGTTGTTCAATGAGAATTATTTTCTTACTTGTCCCTTTGTTTTAGTAGGATAGATAGTTTTATTTGCTTACTTGTCTTTGCTTTAGTAGGATAGATAGTTGTCTTTTCTTACTTGTCTTTTGCTTTAATAGGTTAGATAGGTGTTTTTTCTTTCTTACTTATTTATTTTATTTCATAGGGTAGTTGCTCATTGAATGTAGGTTGGCAAGTTAAAGAAGTTTTATTTTGTCATTTTCTTATTATGCTTAGTAGTTTTCTTTTGCTTATCGTTAAACTAGTTTGATTTGCATAGGGTTTTACTTGCTTTCTTAGGAACTATCCATCAATCCTTGGCCCAAAATTACTTAGGTTACCTAGTTTCAAGTTGCTTAGTAGGGTTTTTTCATTAGATAGGTTTGCTTGAGTATATTAGCCTTAGATAGTTTCTTTCCTTAGTTAGACTATACTCCTACCAACCTTTTACCTTTGGCATATATTTTGCTACAACTCTAAGTTTACTTACCCTGCGTTGACAATTTAATTGAGGGTAGTTTAGTGTCTTTTTTAGTACATATAAATCACCTAACAGTGCATTTTACCCACATTTGTGAATGAAAGAGGTGCTCTCCTTCTTTTGGCTCGTTTGGTTCACCATGCTGGAGCTTGGTGGTAGCAACAGTGGCACTGGGTTCCGCATCAATGATCTGTCTTCCCCTTTCTAGTTCTGACTCAGAGTCAAAACTTGCATCTGATTCAGAGGCTTTCACTTCGGCCACTAGCGTCTTCTTTGAGTGGCAGTCAACAACGTTATGTCAAGGGCTCTTATGGAAGTCGCACCACTTCCCAATATCTTTCTTTGCCTTTCTGGTGTCCTTCTTTGCTTGCGGCTTGGACTGGTTGTCCTAATACTGTCCATATTTTCTCTATCCTTTTTTTTGTGGGTTGGGGCCGCCCTTTCTTGTCTTTTTTTTGTGAGGGGTTCCCTGGCCCAAATTGTTGCATCTTTTGTTTGAACTTATGCTCAATTTTTATAGCATATCGGTAGGCCTCGCCCAAGGATGAGATGTCCAAAAATTCCATTTTAGTCTGGATGTATCTATGCAGAGCACCATGATACTTGAGCACCAGATGTATCTCTGAATCTTTGATACCCATCTTGGTGCGCAAGGTATGGAAGATATTTGTGAAATCTAGCACTTCTTGGTCTCTTTATTGTCGCAGTGTGGTCCATTTGGTTTACAAGTCGTCATAACTTCCAATAGGGTAGTATTGTTCCTTAATAGCATCCCTGAAGGATTCCCAGGTGGTCGTGACTGTAAATAATGAGGGTTCCTCTATTTCCTTTTGCTCACAGAAAGTTTCCCAACAATCTTTGACATGGGGAATGGCTTTGAGGAGCGCAAAAGTAATCTTTTCTCTGTTCGAAAAATTATGGACAGAAAAATACCCTTCTAGTAGATTCAACCACTTGTCTACAACATCTGCATCTATCTGACCTTCATATATAGGAATATCAAAGTTTATTTTTACCTTGAAGGGGGCGGTGCCTCCACTCGAAGAAGATGTGTCGCATGTTGGTAGCCGCCAAAGGATTTGCGTGAAATTATCCATCATCTCATTCCTTTGTTGCATGAGGGCTTCCTCAATCAACAGTTTGAAATGATCTCATGTCCCATCATCTTTATTTTCTCCTTCCATGAGAGGCCGCTTGGGTGTGCGAGAGATTTTGTCCTCAAGAGAAACAAGCTCGATACCTAACTCTTTGTACTCCGACCTCGTTTGGGACATGCATTAAGACGACAAGGAGTAGAGCACTCTGATACCATTGATCTAGATTTTATGAGCAGAATGAAATGACTACAGATTATTACCAGATGCTTAACACAGAATAACAGAGATACAGTAAAACTGGTTTTCTATTCCATAAGGGAATAAGCTGAAACTGTAAAATGCAATGGAAAACAAGCTTGTTGGAATGGTGGCAGATTATCTCTGAGAAGAGATGTGACGGTTGCATTCATTCGCAAGAAGATGATTACAATGAGGCTCTCAAGGCCTTTTTACAATAAACAAGAGTTTCAAAAACCCTAAACATCCAAAAACCTAACCCTAGGAGATGAAGCGCCAAAAGTCATGTGGGCCCTATTTGGGTAAGTTGGTACATCGACTTCCTAGGGTCGTAACGTTTGCATACGATCTCTGTTTTGGGCGTATGATAGCCCATTGGAAAGATATATCTGAGGACTACAACAATTGCACAAAATTTCATGATGAAATTTTGCAACTGAAACATACCCAAAAAAACGTCGTTTAGGGCCTCAAAACGGCTCTGGAAATTCAAGACCCAAAAAACTACTAAAAATAGTAAATTATCAAAATTGCTAGAAATCTATTTTGAGCTAGCTGGAAAGGTGGGTGGCCACCGATATCCACCTGGATCATTTGTAGTGTGTGATACGTGTAATTTATTTCTTCCCATATTTTGACTCTATAAATTACCTATTTGATATCTACATGAACATAAATACCAATTTTCACTAAGGCTTCTCTTACTAATTTGAACATTGTATGAGATCAAAATGTAGCTTCTTACATATTAAGTGCTTCATAGTTTAAGTTCACTTCATTCTTGTCCTTTTTTTTATAACTCCTCTAATTATAACGTGTTCCATAAGTTATGTTCATTATTCCAAATATTGGTGTTAATCCCTTTCTAATTTATGAACTTCTAAACTTTAGAGAATACCATGTATAGAATACCATGTATATGTTTTTTTTAGTATTCATGATAAAACTATATTAACTACATATGATTTACCCTTAGTTGTTTTCATAGTGTGCTAAAGCTATAAAAGGTTATATTCTTGAAATTTTTAAATTACACTAATTAAATATGCATCTAACCTTTGGCTAGCCACCTAGTGGTTTTTTTGAGTTTTCATTATTCTAAGTTGTTAATGGTTATTCTTATGGGAACTCAAGTGAAATAGAGAGCCACATGTTTGTACAACTTGTACAAGATGTTGAGAAATATGTTTTTGAAACCCATCTCCTTTCTGGTTTATGGGGTGTTATTTTGATTAGTTATTTTTTTATTAGTTCTCCATTGCTATAAAGAGCATACAATGGGGTGTTTGTGATATTTATTTGCTAAATGTTTATAATTTTGTTCATATTATTGTACCTATAATCTCTTTGATGAAAAAGTGCTCGAAACCCCATTCTTTTGAAATATTATATTATATCATTTATTCTTATTCATTTTTGTCATCATCACATGGAAGAATACAATCTTCTTACTGCTACTATGTTTCTATGTAGGATCATGTGAACAACATAAAGTTTGATTATATATATTATGTGAGACAAATTTCAATAACGCCACAATTTCAATAACACCACTTATTGAATCCTTTACTATTAAATGTTTAAATTGTTGGGTGCCACAAATTTCAGCATTACCATAAGATGCTTAATATCATTTCATAGAGATCTAGTGCAAGTATGACTGAAATCGTGATTTTGAATTATCAAATATTTCATTAGTTTACATTGTACCTTCACTATATGATCCCATCTACTATGGGGTCCATCTTACTATGCATAGTTCTCTAGACTCCAATTGTTTTTTTTTTGTTTTTGGCTTCAACATTAAATTGTCGTGGGTCATTGTTTTTCAATTTCATTCAAGATATTTATTCACTATTTACAACTTACAAATTCCTTGTTGACTATATTTATATTATGGATCGAATTTTTCTTCTTCACATTGTTTTGTCTTGTTTTATGTTCAATATAGTATCCTCTCAATTAAATATCTCATATTCTCATAGCCCTAGGTGTTTTTAGATAGTTTGACATTTCCCCCCTCCTTTTCATAGGAGAAAGTGTTTCTTTGTTGAGATATTTAACTTAGTTTGTTTTAATTCATTAATTCAAATGATAAGGACTAAGCTACTCATAATCCTTGTTATATATTATTATGTTACTCATAATCCTTGTTATATATTATTATACTATTAGTATAATAGTGAATTTTTTTTATGGAAAAAAATTCATTTGTTGAAGATTGACCTTATTCCTTCCACAAATCAAATTGGTATAATGTTAAGTTTAACTCAATTTCCATAAAGGAGACAACCAAAAATGACATTACTTCCACCAATCATCTTAGCATGACAAGTCTTAATGCACTACTAAGAAAATATTTATAATACATCTTTATGAACCTTAGCATGAAAATTTCTACCTAAGTGTAATGATATGTGAAAACACATCATTCAATTGTGAACCAAAGGTTGTAGTGTTGATTATTGTAACTTAGCGATTCTCCCCTATGATCTTCAAGAGGTAAGAAAAACGTTGTTTCACACATAATCATCCATAATTGAAATTAATGTTTTCATTAAAAATATTGTAATATTTATATTAGGGCTCATAGTTAGCTCGCACTCTAATCCTTACGCCATTGGATGGATGGATGGAGGATGGGTATTGAAAATCACCAATTAGAACAAGTTATTGTACACAATCAAACTAATGGGGATAAGGTGTTATCTAATGGGGCACACCTTATATGTTTCAAATCGACATGTTTGCAAGTATTACTTGTATGACATGTGCATGGGGAATATTGATCCATAAATGAGGGATGTATAGCCTACTCACTTAACCAACATGGATCCTCTACATAAATTTATTCATTCACTGTAATCCTAGCTTAAAATTGCTTACAAGGATTATTCTTGGTGTTTAGTTTACTTTGTAAAAGAGAATTCTTTTACCAGTCAGTTCTCTGAGCATGAATGGCTACAGAAAATATCTATTGGCAATTTCAATGAAAACAAATCTATATTGCATGAAATCACCCCAATCTCAATTAATTCCATCAACAACTATCTTTGATGATCTCTTGACTAGAAAACAAGACAATGTGGATTGGATAGGCACTTGCTTCCAAATTGTAGTAGCCAAATATCAATGCTACCCAATTAAAATTCAATTGGTTATCAATTCACTCCTTCTCTACCAATTATGGATGTGGTTGAGCCATCATTTTAGTGAGCATATCCTCCTGCCAACTATCCATATGGGTGACCTTCTCTCCCAGTTGTACAAGTTTCACTCTTCTCTTGTCCCAATCTGTCATAACCACAATGAGGGAGTCTAGGCATTCATTGAAAAACTTATTTATCAATGGTAATAGTTTGGAAAAGGTATCAAGTTTATTTTCCATCTCTTCCATCCCTTAGCAAAACGTTTGGACCTTTCCTTCAAGTGCTTATTCTCTTCTTGAAGTTTCACATCAATTTCCTACAAGTATTCCAAATTTTCTTTGTTTTGTTTACCCATGCTAGGTCTTTGTTCTCCTCAAAATTTTAGCATTTTTGTCATGATCAAGGATCTGATATCCCTGCTACCTTATAATCTATAAATGAGGGACTTATAGCCCATGCACTTCATCAATAATGATACCTTGCAAAATTAAAAGTGTGTTCTCTATTCTCATACTTTTGTAGAGAACTCTATCTTCAAAATGGCTTAGTAGCCATTATGATTATATAGTTCTCTACATAAGTTTGAGAACAACGAAAAAAAAAATCCTCAAGGTATCCATGTTTCTAAAGCATGTGGGTTATAAGTGCCTTGTTTATGGGTCAAATATTGATAAAGGTCTCATAGTGTACCAAAATACCTTAATTTCCTTAATATTGACCAAGATTCTCTCTACATTGTTGTGGATATTTCACAACACAACTCTTCACAACAAATCTTAGGATATCGTTGCAAATATAATTAGGTTATTAATAATTACTTATAATCAAGTTATAACATTATTAGCATAGTACTTTATTTATGAAATATAAGTGAAGTTATAACATCAGAAGCATAATTCTTTCTTTATGAAAATCATTGAGAATATGAGAACAAAACTACAATAGTGAAAAATGAACACCATTAATGAATTGAACTCAAGATGTTCCATGGAGAAACCTGCTCAAGTGAAAAATCGAGTAAGAAATAAGCAGTGTGCCTTGCTCTTGATTTTTTTCATATTTATAATGCAAAAGATAAAGAAATATAGTCACTCATTATAATGGAGTAGATGGAAATTTTCCCTTGATTAGGCTACTATAGTTTCACTCTCTCCATATACTCTGCTATGATATATCTCATTTATTTTCTTTGCTCAGTTATCACCATAGGAATGAAACCTCTTTCTCTCATTGTGTCTCACTTTTTAGCATCTCATTAGGGTTAGGGATATGGTTTTGTCCTTCCAAAACAATTGAAAACGTCATAGTTTTAGAACCGATATAGCCTTCATGAAAGGATATACATGACTATCCCTACATGTGTGAGTAATAAGAACTATCATGGCATTCAATTTGCACTATGGGGTTCAAATTACATGTCAACTTCTAGAGGGAATAACTCTCTCATATGGAATTTTTTCAGTCCACTATAGCTCAGCTATCAAGGCTTTGTTAACCAAAGATAAACAATCCCATTAGGCATTGAGAATTGTTTCTCAGTAGAAATAAATACCATTCTTATTTTTAAAGGGGTGGTTCTCCTTGGAGCCCTTTTAAATTTTTTATAAAAGTCACATAAAATTGGGCAAGACTTCATGTTCACCAATAACCACTGAAAAGTTTGGAATATACATAATTGAAAAGATAAACTTCATAATTTTAGATTGATCAATAAACACTAAAGCTATCTAAGAAGTGGATTAGATATCACTCTTAGGAAATTCTTAACTTGTAAAAGATTGAGATGAAATTATTCAATCCTCATAGAATCCATTTTATTATAGAAATAAACTAATATGTTCAATATATAGAGAAAAATGAAAACAAGTGAGATTAGGTCCAGTACTTAGAGATATAAAAATATTTCTTCATTGATTTCAAAGAGGGTGTTGTTACATGTCAAAATTCTTCACTTCGATAATGTCACATTATCATTTTCACAAGTGTCCCAAGTGTCACACTTTTGTTGCAAGTGGCGTAAATGTCACATTTTCATTCTACATATGTCGCATTGCAGATGACACCATGGAAACACTTGATACATCCTCTAATACATGTTGGAAGGGGAAACCACATCATTTGACAAGATAAGAAAAATGTTTTGCCTTGAGAAATGGTCATATTAACTAACTTTTGGAAGATCAATGCTTCCCTGCTCACATGCAGGGAGTGCTAGCACTCCCTATCCATGTAGAAGGGATCGTTGCAGTGCTATGCTGCCATTTTTTAGGGCACATCGATTGGTTGAGATAATCATGGGAATAAATCCCCCTTATATCTAAAGACAACTAGAGATGATCCGAGTTGGTTTGGCTCGAATCCAATCTTTAGGATGCATCTAAGGGAGATGCCACAACTGATGGAGTCATATCCTTGACTTATTCCAAATATAACTAAGGTGGTTGAGCCTCTCAAAGCCTATAAAAGGAGGCATTCTCATGGTGAGAAAGAGAAGAATAATCAGCAAAAAGTATTGTCATTCTGATCGGGGATCTTTTGAGCAAGGGGTTAGACAAGCAGGACTTGGAGAGGTTGTTTCTACTGCATCTATAAATTGTAAGTGCCTTGTAATGTTCTCATTAATATATGTTTGGCCTATTTCCTTCAAGTTTGTAAATGGTTACATATAATTGTCTTTTGTTGATAAATTTAGTTTAAACTAATCTTGGTAGAATAGGAAGTATGTGTTGTATTTGTTGTCTATTGGATTGTAGATATCATTAAGGAGCTTGAATATCAAGTTCATCCTGGACTAAGTGAGGGAAAGCTTCAGAGAAAAGGTACATCATACTTTCTTCCTCATTTCTCTTTGACTAGTTTAACTACATTTAAAGGAATGTCAGTGTCCAATGTTAGCACCTTTTTGTCATGGTAATAGGGGTCAAGGATCCAAGAGGGTATTCACCTATCCACGGGGGAATTTTCCTACAACAGAAATTGGTGACTCCACTGGGGATTGAAGATTTCAATTTTGGTTTCTTTCCTTAGTTTTGTCTTATATTTTGCTCATCTTTAGATCCTTCTTATTGTATTTTCTACTTCTATACATATGTTGTCATTACTGAAGTTGTCTCACAGAGACTGTTGATCAAACTTCCTGAGTTTTTCATTTTTTGGGTTAGTTCCCTTCTTTCTTAGAAACCTACACCCTCTCCAGTTATAGCCAGAGTGTTGATTTCCTAATTGACAATCCCCTATAGTTATTTAGGGAGTGTTGTAGCGCTCTAGTGCTAATATAACCAGAGTGCTGATTTTTCTTCATTTTGAAAAAATGTTGACTGCCTTTGTAATGGGTGTAATTTTTGGGTATTTCCTTTTAACTCGAAACTTGTTTTGTTAGTTATGTCTTTTGTCAAACCTAAAATTTGCTTCTTTTAATACTTTTGATCTTTGATTGGATTTCATTGTATTTCATTGTCACACAATCATCATTTTTCTTCAGATTTTGGGTTCATTTTGGTACCTTTTCATTCATATGATCAATTAAAGTTTGTTACAAGGAAACTCAGGGATCTCTTTACTATTTTAATTTGGTCTCTGATCTTCATATATTTCCAAAAATTTCTTAAGTGTGTTTTGTTGTTTTTGGTATTCTTTTTGGAAATTTTTAGTTTGATTTTTACCTCTGATTGACTGTTGTGAGAGTGCCTTTTGTTTGTGTGATTTTTTCCTCCCATTGTMTAMAAGTTGCAATAGTGTAATGTTCCAGATATAAAAAGTATGAAGAACATAAATAAATAGCYAGAAATGGAAKATGAACAACAATATAACTATAGMAACACCACAATAATACCAAAATGATGCCAGATAGAAAACTTTGATTACTAAGAGCAATGTTCACTTGCCTCTTCWAGGGAGAAACCTCCAACAGAGCAAAKATCTATTAAAATAATATCCAAGACAAGAGTTCTCATACCCTCAACTCCTATTTATACTAAATATGTCTATCAAAAGAACCATCTAGAGGAAGATCCTTCTAGAAGCGGAAGCTTCTATTAGGTCTTCTTACATTGGACTTGTTATTCCTTATTGCTAGGCCTTATTAATATTTACCTTTATTACATGGAAATATATTATTCTACCTATGTGAGGGATTAGGTCCCTAACATGTCCTCCCCTTTAAAAACATCCTTGTCCTCAAGGCTTGAGATGGGGAAATTGCTACAGAATGGTAGTTGGTTCCCAAGTGGCATCTCCTAGAGTTGTATCTTTCCACTGAACTAACGCTTCCTTGATGGTTCGTTGACACAGTCAACACTCACACTGGTCCAAAACTGCTTATAGTTGTAGCCAAATGGAGCCTTCTTCGTCCAACTCGGGAAGGTTGGTTTGAGTTTGGCACTTAGTTCCAAGAACCTTCTTTAAGCAGGAAACATGAAAAATAGGATGAAGGTTAGAATGACTGAGAAAATATAACTAATAGGCCACCTATCCCACACACTTGAGAATGGTATAAGGACCATAAAATTTGGGCACTAGTTTCTAACAATGGTCAGCCTTGAGGGAATTTTGCTTGTAACATTGCAGTCGAAGAAACACTTGATCCCCTTCTGCAAATTGACGCTCAGAGCGATCTTGATCTGCTTGTTGCTTCATGTGATTCTGGGCCATGACCAAATTCTCTTTGAGGGTATGGAGAATATCCTCTCGAACTGTAAGTGTTTGGTCAACCACCTGGACCTTTGAGACACCTGGAAAATATGAGAGAATTGAAGGTGGATTTTGTCCATATACTGCTTCAAAAGGAGTCATGCGCATAGGTGTATGGTACAAAGTGTTGTACCACCATTCAGATAGTGGTAACCATTGATCCCATTGATTCATCCTTTCCGATGCAAAACACCTCAAATATGTTTCCAAACATTTGTTGACAATTTCAATTTGACCAGCAGTCTGGGGATGATAAGTTGTGCTGAGATGCAATTGGTGCCTTGTAGTTTGAACAATTCTTGCCAAAAATTATTGGTGAAAGTTGGATCGCAATCAGAAACAATAGAATTTGGCATGCCATGAAGCTTGAAGACCTGATCCATGAAAATTTTAGCCACAGTGGATGTTGTAAATGGGTGTTGAAGAGCACAGAAATGAGCATAATTGGAAATAAAATCAGCTACCACCCTGATGAATGATTTATTTCCTCAATTAGGTACAGGGATGATTTTAAGGATGGAAATTTATTTTAAAAT
>JZKD02S1722854.1:50580-75572 GCA_000966675.3 Picea glauca
TATCTCTTCTAATATACGAAAGAAATAAACTATCTTTAATCTATGAAACAATCAAATGTAATGCTAGTGGTCATGTGAATTCCTTCGGTGGTGATGGATGATATCTCAATGACACTTGACAACAAAGGATAGTTCTAACGGTATAAGCTCAATACTAATTTCAATGGAAAAATGAAAGGTGTGAAGTAAACAGTCCAATGAAAACTTAGCCATGATAAAAGTAATGTTAAATACCATGCATATTCATGTATAAACCATCAACAACATAATGAGATTTAATTGCATTTTAATCTATGAAAGGAAATTGCRTAAAGGAAAACTATGHTATGTCTATTCTAATCATTCAAGCTATGATGAATTAAAAACATAAATTAAACTATGATATCAAGAAGTAAATTGACAATTACATTAACCAATAATGAAGAAAATGAAATCTATCTAAAATTGAAGTAAGCAAAATATAACTAAGAACGAGAATTAAATCTATCCATCCATCAACATCCCTGTCAAAGAAAACTCAAATTAAAACTTGATTGTAAAATTGTAAAAGAAAGCAAGATTTAACATTTAACTACATATGAGGGTTAGTGAAGAGAGAAAGACTTTTTAATTGCACAGGGAATTAGTAAAGAGACTTGCAAGCCTGTTCCTAGTCTATCAAATCAACACATACTATCACATATCATCATCTGACCTACAAAAGATAAGTAAAACAGTGAGCTACAACAAACTAATTAATTAAATAAAAACATGTACATACATAAAATAAGAAAGAGCAATTTATATTACGAAATGCATAAATAAACATAAGAACAATCACCAGACTGCTGGTGGGCCCCCCAACAAGTCGTGGCTACCTTCTACAAGAACACCATGAACTTCAATAGGCCGAATTCACCATGAAAGTTAAAAATGCAGTTTTGGCACTATTTTGGCAATGTGATAAATAAAAAATAGAGTACAACGAGTTTATCTCAAATCTGATGGCTCTTCTACTTGCTTAACAATATAATGACCATCCTGGTAGTATTTATAGGTTTACAAACCAAGTGGTCGACCACAAGAGGGTCGAAACACCTCTAAATTCGAAAAAATACAATAAATGCGGCCATAACTAACAAAACAGAGGAAGCTAATAATCACTCTCTTTGGACAACTAAAATCGAGTTGTCTTGAGCTTAGTAGCTGGAGGGGGCGATGATAAAAAAAACCCACATGCTCGATTTGTCCATCACTGGCCGCCAATACCATAACCGCCAACTCGCCTTGCATTTTTGTGCAATACTGGGTGCTGGAATGAGTGTCGGATTGAGTACCAGAACGAGTGCTGGATCAAGTGTCAGATCAAGAAACATGGTGCATTTTTCCCTGTAACAACATAAAAACATGAATTAACTCTTGGAAGCATAAAAACATGATAAATTAAACTTGATTTAATCATAAAACACGAATTTCATGTACCTTATGCCGATTATACCATTTTATCATAAAATTCTTCAAAAAGTTTCTTTGAAAGATGAAAAGCGCATATGTACATCTAGAAAAAAGTGTATAATAACATCATGAAAATGATCATATCTCGGGCCCAACAGGAACCCCATTGCACTTCATCGTTGATAGTGGTAGCCAGAAGAACCTCATCTTAGTAGAGGTTGTCAAGCAATTGGCCCTGCCGACAATGCCGCACCCACAACCCTACACCATTGGATGGCTCCACCAAGGAAGCGATCTTCGCGTCAGCCAACAGTATCGACTGTTGTACGCCATCAATCCCTTCAAAGACGAGGTATTGTGTGATGCTCCTCTTGAAGTTTGTGATGTTCTTTTGGGCCAACCTTATTTATGGAAACGTCATGTTGTATATGAGTCTAGGCCTTGTAGTGTTATTATTACTTTGAACAGGAAATTGTACAGGATACCCGAGGCTATCCCACCTAGTGATATTTCCTTGATCTCTGCTAAGCAATGCAGGAAGGTCATCTCTCAGACAAGGAAGTTTGTCTTCTTCGTGATTCTCTCTCAGAATGAGAGAAAAATCACAACCACATGCAAGGTCTCTGCGACTGACCTCTCCACATAGTAGAAGCAAGTAGATAAGGACATGGAAGAATACTCAGATATCTTCTCCTCACCTACCGGGGTACCTCTGCACTACCAGGTCAAGCACCCCATCGATCTAACCCCCGACGCACCGATGCCTGATGGTCCAGTCTATCGCCGCTCTCTCTTAGAGAATGAGGAGATCAAGCAACAAATCCAAGAATTGCTCCACAAGGGGCACATCTGTCCCAACTCATCACCTTGCGGGAACCCAATTGTGTTGGTACAGAAGAAATATGGAACCTGACGAATTTGCATTGATTATCGGGCTCTGAATAAAATCACAGTCCGAAATCGATACTCGATTCCCTGAATTGATGACCTCCTTGATCAACTCAAGGGTGCCAAATACTTCAATAAGATGGATCTGAAGTCTGGCTACCACCAGGTCCTGATAGAACAGATAGATGTATGGAATACCGCCTTCAAGTCAAAGGAAGGCCTTTTTGAATGGTTGGTCATGCCCTTTGGTTTGACAAATGCTCCAACCACTTTCATGAGGATGATGGAAGATATCCTGCAACCATTCACTAATACTTTTGTAGTGGTGTATCTGGATGAAATTCTCATTTACAACAAGACTTGGGCCAAGCACTTGCAACATATTAAGCAGGTTATGCACACCCTGCGGCAACACAAGCTATACATCAACTTGGAAAAATGCTCCTTCGGCATGGACAAAATCCCTTACCTAGGATACATAATTGATCAACATGGCGTACATGTGGATCCAGCCAAGATCCAAGTCATTTGTGACTGGCCAGCACCAACCACACTCACTGAGCTTTGGAGCTTCTTGGGCCTTGCCAATTTCTATTGCAGTTTTGTGTTGGGATTCTCCCATATTGCATGGGCCCTCAGCCAAATAACCAGGGGTGGTGGTAAGGTGAAATTTGCATGGGGTCTGCCCCAATAATAAGCGTTCTATGATTTGAAGCAACGCTTGTGCTCAACCCCAATACTTTCACTACCATACCTGCAACAACCCTTTGATATTGAGACTGATGCTTCAGACTATGCTATGGGTGTCGTTCTCATGCATCACGGCCACCCCGTGGCCTATCATAGCGAGACACTATCAGATGTTGTCCGTAAGTACCCTACTTATGACAAAGAAATGTACTCCATTGTGCAATATTACTGCTAGTGGAGACATTACATTCTTGGGAGGGAGACAATCATCCACACTGATCATAAGCCACTACAGTTCATGAAGACACAAGGAAAATTGCAGAATGAACACCATCAAAACTAGTCCACATACTTGCAACAATTCCACCTCAACATCAAGTATAAAATAGGAAGCACCAACCACATCGCTGATTGCCTCAGCAGACCACCAGTGGCAACACTCACCACAGTTCTAGACTCTTGCAGCCATGAGACCTCTAGATGGCCCCAACTCTATGAGATAGACCCAGACTTCTCCACACCTACCAAATGTTGGGTGCAAAGGCAGTGGTTGATAATTTCCATCTTTAGGATGGGTTGTTGTGTCGCCTGAGCCATATCTGTGTTCCATCAAGCGAGTGAGCGAAGTTGATCTGGGAAGCCCACTACATTCGGGTGGTAGGACAGTTCAGCGTTGAAAAGATAGTGGTGATGCTACAAAAACATTTCTACTGGCCAAAATGTCGACATGAGGTCAACAAGTATATCAGGTCTTTCACTGCCTACACTATTGCCAAACCAACCACTAAGAAACAAGGCTTGTACACCCCTCTTCCGAATCCTATTAGGCCATGGGAATCCATCTCAATGGACTACATGTTGGGCCTCCTATTGACCAAGCGGGGAAATGACTGTTTTTTTGTGGTTGTTGATCGCTTTTCTAAGATGGCAATTTTGGTTGCATGCAAGAAGAGAATCACAATAGAAGCCACTACCAAGCTCTTCTTTGAACAAGTCTGGGTACATTTTGGAATCCCACAAACCATTGTATCAGATTGGGATAGTCAATTTCTCAGCACATTCTAGTCGAGCCTTTGGTCACTGCTGGACACCAAGCTCACCAAATCCACGACCTTCCACCCCCAGACAAATGGCCAAACCGAGGTCGTAAATTGAATGATTGTGCATATCCTACACATGTATAATTACAAGCACCCTTGCACATGGGATGAGAGTCTTTCCTATGTCTAGCATAGCTACAACCGAGCCTTGCATAGCTCAACCGACCATAGCCCCTTTTAGGTGGGGTTGGGATTCCAATCATTGGGTCCCATAGATGTTGCACTTCCCTTGCGGTCACCTCGACCGACTCTTCTCCTGCTCCAACAGAGGCTGACAAAGCCACTCAGCTCATTGAGAGGATCCAACTCATCTGCCAACAGGTTCAATATATCCTACATAAGTCCAATGACAAGTACAAGCAACACCATGATCAACATCGAGTTCCACATAAGTTTCAGGTGGGTGACAAAGTTTGGCTGCACTTGCAGAAAGAACGCCTTATAGGACCCCATCAGAAGCTTCACCCACTCTGTTATAGGCCGTACACCATCACCAAAGCTATGGGGGATAATGATTTTGAGCTCAACATTCCTCCTTTCCTTGGCATGCACCCAGTGTTCAACGTGGACCTCCTTCGGCCTTATTTCCCACCATTATTGGACACCTCAGACGTAGCAGAACAAATGACACCAACAAAGCTCAACCCCGACTGCATACAACAGGCATCCAGTGATCAGATTGTGGACACATAGATCAAGGGAACTCGACAACAAAGGATCTAGCTTTATCAAGTTGTCAAAGCAGGGCAACTCCTGCACCAAGGCAAGTGGCTCACCCGGGGCCAAATTCAACAGAAATTTCCTCATTTGATGGGGGAAATCAACGCAAAGGAGACCATTTCTTCCTAAGGAGGGAGGATTGATCCAAGTGGATATCGGTGGCCACCCACCTTTTCAGCTGGCTCAAAACAACTTTCTAACAATTTTGATAATTTACTATTTTTAGCAGTTTTTCGGGTCCTGAACTTCCGGAGCCGTTTTGACGCCCTAAACGACGTTTTTTGGGGTGTGTTGTGATTGCAAAATATTTTTTGCAACTGTTGTATTCCTTGGATAGATATTTCCAATGGGCTATCATATGCCTAAAACGAAGATCGTATGCAAAAGTTACGACCCCGGGAAGTTGATGTACCGACTTACCCAAACAGGGCCCACATGACTTTTGGCGCTTCATCTCCTAGGGTTAGGTTTTTGAATGTTTAGGGTTTTTGAAACTCTTGTTTATTGTAAAAGGCCTTGAGAGCCTCATTGTAATCATCTTCTTGCGAATGAACGAATTCGTCATATCTCTTCTCAGAGATAAGTTGCCACCATTCTAGCAAGTTTGTTTTCCGCTGCATTTTACAGTTTCAACTTATTCCCTTATTGAATAGAAAACCAATTTTACTGTAGCTTTGTTATTCTGTGTTAAGCATCTGGTAATAATCTGTAGTCATTTCGTTCTGCTCATAAAATCCGGATCAACAAATAAAAGAAGTGAAAGACTGAGATAACTCACCAAATGATTTTAGGTATTTCTTCACAAATATTTGGCACTCTTCAAAATTCATCCACAAAATATGTTGACAATAGACTATAAGTTAATCCTTGTTCATTTGAACTAAGTATATGATATCAATTAACCTCATTCTTAGAAATTTTACATCTCACTGACAAAGTCACAAGTCCAAACTATAGGGCATTGTGGTAAAACCTAAATTTTGACTCCTCTTTCAATAACAAATTTTTGAGAGTATTTATCTTCTCTTCCATAAAATCAAGATAGAATTTTTGTAGCCACAATTTTAGGACCAAGAGCCAATAATGTCTTTACCCAATCTCCAGTTCTAATAACAATAAACAAACACTTAAGTATTATTCATTGCAGAATATAAGTGCCACATAAACAATTTGATCAAGATCTAAGACAAAGCTTGAAGCAGGGGCAAAGCTTTGCTTGTTGAGGACCCAGTACATAAATTTGATGAAATTATCTCAATTTTTCTGCTATTTGGGTAGTTATTTTAGGACACCTCAAATCATGCACCACCAATGTCTAAATTATTCATACAATTTAAAAATAAATCATAATAAAGTAATTTTGATCAAAATATTTCAATATCAATCAACATAGAAAACAAATAGGGATAGAGGTCCAACATAAGATGTTTTATAAAATAAACTTATGGTTTATTTCTTTCATTTTGTAATCCTAAGAAACAATGATAAATGATGGAGACGTAGGTTCCATGTAACTTGATACAATTCAGAATTGAAGTTAGGAGTTGTATAACAAAGGATGACTCTCTTGGAAAGAATTCTTCTATTGATCAAATTTAGGAAAATAATTGTAACCAATAGTATATATTCATGTTAACACTTGATTTATTAAGCATTCAATGATAAAAAAGAGCCAGGTGCAAAACTTTGATTGTTTAAAGTTAAATGGATCAATAGAAAAATGACTCATCTATTGCGTAGAACAAAATTTATGCAAACACATTGATTTTTAACAATAGATTTCGACAATAATCATGGTTCCACCATACCCAAATGGTTTTAGGGGTCAAACCCAAGACCTTAGGAAAACCTAAAACACACTAGTTTCCTAGATTGTAGCAAGGATAACAATATGGCATGCATTTTGCAAAACATTTATGAAGAATCCTAATCTATTGCTTAAAAGGGAACAAATTCATAATGTAGGAATACACAAGTTCCACAATGCCATTTAAATAAATAAACCACTGTTTCATAATAGTGGCTCAAAACTACTGTGAACATTGAAAAATAATGTATAGCAGTAGATTGCACAATTATATCAATGTTTCACTTTGTTCACTACTTGAGTATAACACACATAGTTTATATATATTTGATATATTAAATTAGAATATACAAATAAGCTTAGCTTTCATTATGAGTTAAAGTAGTTCTAGTATAGTTGATGCAAAACATGTGGGAACCATGCAAGAGATCAACATTCGTATATGTATATGAATTTTGAAATGCCACAACCTTTATGCCTAAGATGGTTATGGCATGGACAACTAGAATAATTGTTGAAAAGGTGATCATGTGTACTACACGATATTTCTACAGTTCTAGATCTAAATACAAATTGTTGAGATTAGATGACTAGATTTATTTTCCATTTTTTTCTTAGTCTTTTGCTTTCAATATAATGGACATGGATTGCCCCACACTAACTTAAATATATTCTTGAAACCAATACTAAATCCTCTAAGGAATTAATGAATTATACATAGATTGGTTGGAAAAATATATACAAACCCTAACTAGAAAAATACATAAACATGGTCAAAACCTTAGAGTACATTGTGTGAGTCCTTACAATTGATAACTGTGAATGGTACAAACTCACTTCTCCTTTAACAAAACATCGAAGACTGATGCCCATGGAATCAAAGAATGAATGTAGGTCACACGAGCTGTTGCGATTGCATATCTCTTCTCAATTCCCATCTTGATGAAACGATTTCTTTCCTTGCATCATGACAATACATCTTCTTCTACAATCGTAGAGTTTGAATCGTTTATTCCTATAAATCTCAACCACAACCAAGTTCTCAACAATGTAAGTTTATCTCCCTCCTCAATTTCTCAACAATGTAAGTTTATCTCCCTCCTCAATTTCAAAGCGTAATCTCCTCTAGGAGGTAGAATAATATGCATCTCAAACTAGATCCCACCTTTTCTTCTAATATTGAATAATCCCATGCATGGAAACAACTCAACAACCTACTCTAAAATCTCTTCTTAATTTAATATACCTTATTCCAATAGAACTGAAGATTCATGTTCCACAAAATTGCTCGCCTTGTGAATATAAGTTTGTTAATAGAGTATCTTGCAGTACCATGTAGCACTGAAAAGTGTTAACTAATCCTATGGGACTGTGTTAGTTAACTGTCAATTACATTTAGTTTATTTTCTGTTATTTAGTTACAGAGACTAAACCATCTCACTTATTTCAACTATTTGTATAAATTCCATACTTTCAACATGAATAATAATTACTACTGTGGAGTTTAATCATGGGCCTGGGTACACTGGTATTAGAGCCATTGTTGAGTGATTCTTTTAAAACTCCATGTTACAATTATTTTCTGTGTGCTTAGAGAGAGAAATGATTTGTAGAGTTGGTCAAAGTGGATATAATCCAAACTCTGTGAAGAGAAGAGGTTCGTGGAGGTGGAGCCACGAACAGTCTTAATTGTGTTGAAGAAAAAGAAACGAATGTGGATCCTTTGTGAGCATTGAAGAGTCCGTAGACCATTTCAAACTGAAATCCTGCATTTTGCGTTATCATTCATCGAGTTTTTGAATGACTCATTCAGTACACAATTTCACCTCTTGTGATAGGATCCTCTGTCGCTGGTCCTGTGTACGAAAGAAGATACAGGGAGTCATTGTTTAGCAGCCAAGGCCGAAGGTGTGCTTGTTGTGATATTTATTTAATTATTTGCAAGTGGAATTTTATTTAAATGGATTACACATTAGTTTACAATGCATTCATTAATATCGATTGTGGGAGTAGTGCTCTCCGAACAAGAAAATTACCAAGAATGGTTTATAAAAATAAACAATACTCTTATTTTTAATGATTTATGGGAAGAAATTTGTGAAGGCAAGGATGGAAATGAGCCAAAGCAACCTACAGATGCCAGAAAACTTGCAATTTGAAAGAGTAAAGATAAAAAGGAACATGTTTTAATTTTTGCCTCAGTCACTGAGGAGGTAAGTAGACATATTATTTCCAGCACCACATCGTTTAGAGCATTACAAAAATTAAAATATCTTTATGACTCCCATTCAGAGCTGGAAAATATACAATTGTTGATGAAGTTGTTTAATCTGGAACTGAAAGATAATAATCCCATGAAGTTAGCTTTCGAAATTAAAGCTTTTTTTCATGATATTGAATCAACTGGTGTCAAAGTTGATTTACAACTCACTATAATTATTAAATCCTTATATCCTACCTATTCACACTACTTAGAGTCTCTTCAAGATAGTGGACAGATGAAAGCCATGAATTTTGATACTCTTGTAGACAAAATTGTTGAAAGAGAGAAAGATTTTGGGAAGAAGGAATCTTTTTCCACTTCCACAGTTGAGACTTTGTGTCTTGCATAGAAAGAGAAGAAACCTAGAGGAGAGTCTGCTAGATTTGACCATAGTAATAGAGGTCGTTGTAGGAGACCATTTAGAGGTAGGGGGGATCATTATCATCAAGGAGACATACAACAAGATGATAGACAACAAAAACATTTTTCAGAATGATAAGCAATCTCTTAAGTGCTACAGGTGTGGTAAATTGGGTCATACCTCTTTTCATTGTCACACTCCTTGGGAAAGAATTAGTGAGAAGAAAGAGAAACAACCTTCAGACAAAGGAAAACCACCTGAATCTACCCACTATATTGTTGCACATTGTAATCTTAGTATCAATGAAGTTTTTAGCACTTCTTTTGCTTCTTGGGAAGACACTTGGATTTTATAAACTGGAGCCACTTGCCATATGACCTTTAGAAGAGATTTTTTTGAGACATTCAGTAATCACATTGATCAAATAGTTTATTTTGTGGATAAGTCCCAGTTAAAGCCTTCATGAATTGGATCTATTCGACTTCGCTTACCAGGACTTGCTGATTATATTTTGCATGATGTTCTTTACATTCCTCAATTAAAAAGAAATTTGATGTCTCTCATACATATTAGGAAGCCATGTCATTCTATACATATGTTTGATGGTATAATTGAAATAAGAAAAGAATCTGATCAAGTGATTGTTATGAACGATGTTGAAGAAGACAAACTTTTAAAACTTAAAAGGACATCATCTTTTCCATCTAATTCAACTCTTTTGGCTCAGCATAGTGATACTTTGTCTTCCATCTTGTTGTGGCATGCTCGTTTTGGTCATATTAATTATGATAGTATCCAGATTATGAAACAACAAGGTATTCAATGGCTTCCTACTATTCCAAGAACGCTTTCTCCATGCAATGCTTGTATTTTAGGCAAGCATTGTAAACAACCTTTTTATGGATCTACTTATCGAGCTTCCAGGAAGTTAGGTTTCATACATTCTGATTTATGTGGGCCCATGCCTGTTCAATCTTCAAAAGGTAATAAATATCTGCTAACTTTTATTGATGACTACACCAGGATGTGTTGGGTTTATTTGTTGAAAGAGAAATCTTAGGTTTTTGCAACTTTTAAGAATTTTCATTTATGGATTACAAATGAAACTCAACTTAATATTGGCACTCTACGATCARATAATGGTGGMAAATACACCTCTAATGCATTTGAAAAGTACTTACATGATAATGGTATTAAACATCAGACCACCATCCCTTATACTCCATAATAGAACGGTGTAGCAGAGTGCATGAACATAACTTTTCTTAATATGGTAAGGTCAATGATGKTTTTTTAGAATGTCAGGTTAATGTTTTGGGGAGAAGCAATATTTTGTGTCATTTATATTTGCAATCGTTGTCCTTATACTACCATCAATAATAAGTCCCCTTATGAATTGTGGTATAATYGTCTTCCTGATGTTCAACATTTCAGAATTTTTGKTTCTCCATGTTATGCTTTAATTCCTAAACAACAACACGAAAAATTGGGTGCAAGAGGTTGCAAATGTCTTTTCTTGRGGTATTCTAATACCTCAAGAGCTTATTGATTGTATGATGAGGAAAACAAGAAATTTGTTGTTTCAAGAGATGTTGTTTTTCTCGAATTTGCTAAAGATGCTTCTACTATTGATAGTCAACTCAATCATTTGGATATATTCTCTTCCAAGAAGTTTTATTATGAATGGGATAATGATATTCCACATCCTGAAGGGGGGATTCATATTCTAGACCAGTTTGTGGATTTTCCTTCAACAACACTAGAGAATGACACCACATCAAAGAATGAAGAAAAATTAGTTGATAGCAATGTTTTTGATGATAATAATTTTTCTGTAGGAGAACAATTCAATGATAGTAATGTTCCTACTGAGGAAAAATTGGAGGATAATAATGGTCCTGAAGAACCTATTTCAAATACTCTTGAAACTGAGCCAACATTGCAACAATCTGTGCACAGATCAACATGGACCAAGACAATGCCAAAATGGTATGGTGAATTTTAGTTAAACTTTTTTGTTGTTAATGAACCTACTACTTTTGAAGAAGCCACTAGTTGTAGTGAATGGAAATATGCAATGCATAAAGAGTATGATGATATTATTAAAAATGGCACTTGGAGGTGGGTGGATCCTCCTATTGGCATCAAACCAATTAGTAGTAAGTGGGTTTATAAAATTAAGTATAAAGTTGATGGTTCTCTTGATAAGCACAAAGCAAGACTTGTAGCAAAGGAGTATGCACAAAAATAATGTATTGATTATACATAAAAAATTTCTCCTACAATGAAATGGGGCACTATTAGAACTTTATTTTCTCTTGCATCTCAAAAAGGATGGAAAATACATCACATGGATGTAAAAACTTCCTTCTTAAATGGATATTTAAAAGAAGATGTCTATATGTTGCAGCCAGGGAGTTTTTTTGTTAAAGGAAAAGAGCATAAAGTATGCAAATTGATAAAATCATTGTATGGTTTAAAACAAGCACATCGTGCTTGGTATGAAAAGTTAACTGAACATCTTATAAAGTTGAATTATAAGAATTTCAATCTAGATGATGCAACTTTATTTGTTAATAAAGTTGAAAGATCAGTTGTATATCTAGTTGTTTATGTAGATGATTTTCTTATCACAGGAAATAATTATGATTATATAACATCTATTAAAAAGGAGTTGAAAAAGGTTTTTGATATGACAGATTTGGGATTACTACATTATTATCTAGGAATTGAAGTAGATAAAAAACCAAAGAACATTTTTATTTCTCTGAAGAAATATATTGGAGAAATATTGAGCAAGTTTGAGATGAAGGATTGTAATCCTATTTCTACTCCAATGGAGTAGAATCTAAAACTTACTTCAAATGAAGGTAGTGCATTTGAAGATCCAACAAAGTACAAACAACTTGTTGGAAGTTTAATTTATCTTACTACTACTCGTCCCAGCATAATTTGCTGTAGGAATACTTTCCAGGTTTATGCATCATCCTTGTGAAGGTCATTGGACAATAACGAAACAAGTTCTCAAATATTTAAAAGGCACTCAATCATATGACATCAAATATTATAAAGTTTCAGATTTACATATCATTGGTTATTCAGATTCTGACTTTGACAGAGATAAAGAGCATGAGGTGTCTACCTTAGGTTATTTGATGAATCTTGGATCAGAAACCATCACTTGGAGATCAAGAAAGAAATCAGCTCCTGATGATTCTACAACTGAAGTCGAATATGTTGCAGCAGCTCAATCCACAAAAGAAATCATTTGGCTTCAAAAAATTCTTGAAGACTTGTAGGAGAAACATATGACTTCAACGCCTCTCTTTGTTGACAATACTTCTGCAATACAATTGGCCAAAAATCCTAAATTCCATGATCGAATCAAATATATCAACACCAAATATCATTTGATTCGACATCATGTTGAGGCCAAAACTATTCATCTAACACATTGTTCTACATTAGAGAAAATTGCAGATATATTTACTAAAGCACTAGGCTGTGAAAAATTTGAGAAATTCAGAACGCATCTTGGCATGTCAGATGTCCCTTTAGATTAAGGGAGGAATGTTAACTAATCCTATGAGACTGTGTTAGTTAAATGTCAGTTACATTTATTTTCTTTTCTGTTATTTAGTTACAAGGACCGAACCGTTTCACTTCTTTCAACTATTTGTATAAATTCCATACTTTCAACATGAATAATAATTACTACTATGGACTTTATTCACGCGCCTGTGTATAGTGTATAAAGTTGATGGTTCTCTTGATAAGAACAAAGAAAGACTTGTAGCAAAAGGGTATGCACAAAAAGAAGGTATTGATTATACAAAAACATTTTCTCCTACAGTGAAATGGGGCACTATTAGAACTTTATTTTCTCTTGCAGCTCAAAAAGGATGGAAAATACATCACATGGATGTCAAAACTGCCTTCTTAAATGGAGATTTAAAAGAATATGTCTATATGTTGCATCCACAGGGTTTTTCTGTTAAAGGAAAATAACATAAAGTATGCAAATTGATAAAATCATTGTATGGTTTAAAACAAACACCTCATGCTTGATATGAAAAGTTAACTGAACATCTTCTCAAGTTGAATTATAAGCATTTCAATATAGATGATGCAACTTTATTTGTTAATAAAGTTGGAAGATCAGTTGTATATCTAGTTGTTTATGTAGATATTTGCTTATCATAGGAAATAATGATGATTATATAGCATCTATTAAAAAGGAGTTGCAAAAGGTTTTTGATATGACATATTTGGGATTACTACAATATTATATAGGAATTGAAGTAGATAAAAAAACAAAGAACATTTTTATTTCTCAGAAGAAATATATTGGAGAACTATTGAGAAAATTCGAGATGAAGGATTGTAATCTCGTTTCTACTCCAATGTGTTACGAGGAAAATATCTCTATGGCTAGGGTAAACCACAACAGACAGAAGCAACTATAGAAATCAATTCAGTCCCAAAAACTTGCTATATAAACCAATATGAAAGAGAGATAATAAAGAGGCCTACCTCATCCAGATGTTTGATGAAGTCCACCATTGAGCACTTGGACCAAAAGCTATATACCTGCAACTAGTTCTCAACAAACAAGCAAAACAAGCATATGGTGATAATATACAATGTTATCACATTAGATAGAATAACCCATTAATATACATAACAAATACACCCATGGATAATAACTCATATATTTGCAGGATATCAATTGGACGGGAAATGAGTATTTCTATTAATAAATGATCAGTAGAAGTGAAAACATTACAGACTTCCGTGTCGGCACGGTTTGGAACCGAGAAACTAAGTTCCTTCTAGTTGGGTCTCCACCAAAGGCAAGCTCATAAGAGAGAAACAATGAGGTTCTCAATCAATAAGGGAAGATATTGGGGGCTGAACATTGTGTTCAGACTTAAAGGACAAAGGGATGCAGACTCAACATGAAGTACATAATTTCTCCAGAGTAACTTTGCTCTGAAAGTTGAATTCTTTCTCCTCTTTCCATAGCTCGGAATTGGCCCATTTATAGCCTTCAAAATGAAACTGAAGGGCCAAGTCGGAACATTTACAGTATATGGAAGGCCAAGGATCATAGATATCCTTTCATGACATGGAAACTCAACATTAATTTTCATTTTTTGGCACAAATCTCGATGTACACGGGCTGTAGTGGAGCAACCTACGTATACACATGTTGTATAGTAGGAAAAATGCATACATGTGTAAAAATATGTAGTTTTGGCTCTGGATTTTACAAATAGGGATGATAAGTCTGCATGGGGAAATGGAAAAAGGCCTTCTGTGCAAGATTGCATAAGGTGAGGAAAATCTTGCTATAACAGATACCCCCTAATGTGTGAGGTTAGAGGAGTATCTGCAATGGCCGAAATACATTATAAANGTTCTCTTGATAAGCACAAAGCAAGACTTGTAGCAAAGGAGTATGCACAAAAATAATGTATTGATTATACATAAAAAAATTTCTCCTACAATGAAATGGGGCACTATTAGAACTTTATTTTCTCTTGCATCTCAAAAAGGATGGAAAATACATCACATGGACGTAAAAACTTCCTTCTTAAATGGATATTTAAAAGAAGATGTCTATATGTTGCAGCCAGGGGGTTTTTTTGTTAAAGGAAAAGAGCATAAAGTATGCAAATTGATAAAATCATTGTATGGTTTAAAACAAGCACGTCGTGCTTGGTATGAAAAGTTAACTGAACATCTTATAAAGTTGAATTATAAGAATTTCAATCTAGATGATGCAACTTTATTTGTTAATAAAGTTGAAAGATCAATTGTATATCTAGTTCTTTATGTAGATGATTTTCTTATCACAGGAAATAATTATGATTATATAACATCTATTAAAAAGGAGTTGAAAAAGGTTTTTGATATGACAGATTTGGGATTACTACATTATTATCTAGGAATTGAAGTAGATAAAAAACCAAAGAACATTTTTATTTCTCTGAAGAAATATATTGGAGAAATATTGAGCAAGTTTGAGATGAAGGATTGTAATCCTATTTCTACTCCAATGGAGTAGAATCTAAAACTTACTTCAAATGAAGGTAGTGCATTTGAAGATCCAACAAAGTACAAACAACTTGTTGGAAGTTTAATTTATCTTACTACTACTCGTCCCAGCATAATTTGCTGTAGGAATACTTTCCAGGTTTATGCATCATCCTTGTGAAGGTCATTGGACAATAACGAAACAAGTTCTCAAATATTTAAAAGGCACTCAATCATATGACATCAAATATTATAAAGTTTCAGATTTACATATCATTGGTTATTCAGATTCTGACTTTGACAGAGATAAAGAGCATGAGGTGTCTACCTTAGGTTATTTGATGAATCTTGGATCAGAAACCATCACTTGGAGATCAAGAAAGAAATCAGCTCCTGATGATTCTACAACTGAAGTCGAATATGTTGCAGCAGCTCAATCCACAAAAGAAATCATTTGGCTTCAAAAAATTCTTGAAGACTTGTAGGAGAAACATATGACTTCAACGCCTCTCTTTGTTGACAATACTTCTGCAATACAATTGGCCAAAAATCCTAAATTCCATGATCGAATCAAATATATCAACACCAAATATCATTTGATTCGACATCATGTTGAGGCCAAAACTATTCATCTAACACATTGTTCTACATTAGAGAAAATTGCAGATATATTTACTAAAGCACTAGGCTGTGAAAAATTTGAGAAATTCAGAACGCATCTTGGCATGTCAGATGTCCCTTTAGATTAAGGGAGGAATGTTAACTAATCCTATGAGACTGTGTTAGTTAAATGTCAGTTACATTTATTTTCTTTTCTGTTATTTAGTTACAAGGACCGAACCGTTTCACTTCTTTCAACTATTTGTATAAATTCCATACTTTCAACATGAATAATAATTACTACTATGGACTTTATTCACGCGCCTGTGTATAGTGTATAAAGTTGATGGTTCTCTTGATAAGAACAAAGAAAGACTTGTAGCAAAAGGGTATGCACAAAAAGAAGGTATTGATTATACAAAAACATTTTCTCCTACAGTGAAATGGGGCACTATTAGAACTTTATTTTCTCTTGCAGCTCAAAAAGGATGGAAAATACATCACATGGATGTCAAAACTGCCTTCTTAAATGGAGATTTAAAAGAATATGTCTATATGTTGCATCCACAGGGTTTTTCTGTTAAAGGAAAATAACATAAAGTATGCAAATTGATAAAATCATTGTATGGTTTAAAACAAACACCTCATGCTTGATATGAAAAGTTAACTGAACATCTTCTCAAGTTGAATTATAAGCATTTCAATATAGATGATGCAACTTTATTTGTTAATAAAGTTGGAAGATCAGTTGTATATCTAGTTGTTTATGTAGATATTTGCTTATCATAGGAAATAATGATGATTATATAGCATCTATTAAAAAGGAGTTGCAAAAGGTTTTTGATATGACATATTTGGGATTACTACAATATTATATAGGAATTGAAGTAGATAAAAAAACAAAGAACATTTTTATTTCTCAGAAGAAATATATTGGAGAACTATTGAGAAAATTCGAGATGAAGGATTGTAATCTCGTTTCTACTCCAATGTGTTACGAGGAAAATATCTCTATGGCTAGGGTAAACCACAACAGACAGAAGCAACTATAGAAATCAATTCAGTCCCAAAAACTTGCTATATAAACCAATATGAAAGAGAGATAATAAAGAGGCCTACCTCATCCAGATGTTTGATGAAGTCCACCATTGAGCACTTGGACCAAAAGCTATATACCTGCAACTAGTTCTCAACAAACAAGCAAAACAAGCATATGGTGATAATATACAATGTTATCACATTAGATAGAATAACCCATTAATATACATAACAAATACACCCATGGATAATAACTCATATATTTGCAGGATATCAATTGGACGGGAAATGAGTATTTCTATTAATAAATGATCAGTAGAAGTGAAAACATTACAGACTTCCGTGTCGGCACGGTTTGGAACCGAGAAACTAAGTTCCTTCTAGTTGGGTCTCCACCAAAGGCAAGCTCATAAGAGAGAAACAATGAGGTTCTCAATCAATAAGGGAAGATATTGGGGGCTGAACATTGTGTTCAGACTTAAAGGACAAAGGGATGCAGACTCAACATGAAGTACATAATTTCTCCAGAGTAACTTTGCTCTGAAAGTTGAATTCTTTCTCCTCTTTCCATAGCTCGGAATTGGCCCATTTATAGCCTTCAAAATGAAACTGAAGGGCCAAGTCGGAACATTTACAGTATATGGAAGGCCAAGGATCATAGATATCCTTTCATGACATGGAAACTCAACATTAATTTTCATTTTTTGGCACAAATCTCGATGTACACGGGCTGTAGTGGAGCAACCTACGTATACACATGTTGTATAGTAGGAAAAATGCATACATGTGTAAAAATATGTAGTTTTGGCTCTGGATTTTACAAATAGGGATGATAAGTCTGCATGGGGAAATGGAAAAAGGCCTTCTGTGCAAGATTGCATAAGGTGAGGAAAATCTTGCTATAACAGATACCCCCTAATGTGTGAGGTTAGAGGAGTATCTGCAATGGCCGAAATACATTATAAAMAACCTAGAAATGGAGTGATGGGGAGMYAGCTRGAAGAACTGGTTGCTCATTACATTATGTACTGACTTTGCATACATGGCTTCCAAATAGAATTACACTGCAGATCCATGCAAAAATATACCAAACAAGTGTTTGTGGCCATGAATARGAAAATACAAATGCAGTTACATGCCAATAGTTCTCATAGTCACRAACAAGGCCCAGTAGAACCAGTCTCAAAATCAATATGAAGATATCTATATACAATGGAGTAAAATCTGATCTCCCATGATCACTGAACTCATATAGGTATTGGTCCAATGAAAAGGAAGCAACAACTCAAGAAATCTATGGCCACATAGTGATGTCTTCAAGTCTTCTACACAATCCGCCAAGGGTGAAAGTCTACATCATGTGAATAAAGGAGTTTAGGTCGAACACAATGAGACATCGTTTGATTACCGGTCCTTGAGGTATATCGTTAACAAACACGAGACATCCTACCGATAATGAAAGTAGGTATCAAGATATTGAGTACATTCTTACAAGTGTGAATAGAGGAGTCAGTGTCAAATACCTGAAGAATCCATCGATCATGAGACATTGATGTATTCCCAACTGTCGATAGCGAGAGAACCTGCCACTAATGACTGCAAGCCTCAAGGTACTCATAAGACTCTAGGTCTCATTTCTAGAATAAATGAGCTGAAGTAGATGGAAATAGACTCACTAAAAGGAGAGCATTAAGGCATCTCTCATCAGTTAGCACGAGGTACAAAGCAAGATCTTCATGATTTGGTGGAAATCTGATGAATAACATGCTCACAAAACAACGACCTTGTGCGTCTTTTGTGCATGCCAAGTGTAAGCGGTACACGAAAAAGACCCTCTAAATAGAAGCCAATTATGAAAACTGATGATAAAGGCGAGGAAACCACAAATAAGTCTAATGGAATCCAAGACATTGCACGAATCCCAATGTGTGAATAGATGTCTTGTCATCAAACATAAGGGAAACCACCTAGTCAACGACTAATGATGAAGTGTCGACTGCTGGGTTCAAGGTTGCCTACCAATGAAGTAAGTAGGACCAGGATGCATGATAGGACTACAATATCATGTGACTCTGAGACAAACTGAGGGTATGGCCGACATGCAAAGTCAAGAGTTCTGAGAAGTGGCCGACACAGGTTGATAGACTTCCTTTGAACAAGAGCATGAGACATATGGAGGAATCTGACAACATAGACATGATGATGAAACCATGAGACGCAGAAGGAATCAATAAAACTCTCTATAGGGACTGGAAGAGTATCCAGTTAGTAGAGAAGACTTTGTAACGATCTCAACTTCCTAAGGCCATGCTAATCCCAAAATTATGATGATGAATGGACTCAATAACTTTGTGGTATGTTCAAAGGCGACATGACTGCTGCCAATACAAGATAATACTCCCTTCCCTCCCGTCTTTTTTTTCTTTTTCATAGACAAATGAAGGCTATGATACAGAGGAGGAAACAAGTGTCCCAAGTAAGAAAAACTAGTTCCAACAGTAGAACATACCTATGCTCAATGCAAGGAGATGCATGCGGGATATGGACACTCGGGGGAATGATCCCTCCTAGGTATAGGGTGTAAAATTGCGAAGGATATAAACAAGGATTTGTTTGGTTGAGGATGCAAAAACTGTTGAGGAAAACAGTTTACAATGCAAAGCGAGAACCGACTATAGGCTCAATACTACAAGCGAGGGCATGAGATGCAAACACAACTTAACACCAAAAAATGTCATTTTTTATGTCAATAGTCTACTTGGTGTGAAAAAGGGATAAACTTGTGCCAAATAGATGTCCTTTCAAATATAATTTACGAGTGGGAAAGTGACAATTTCACTTGGAAATATTTTCACTTTTTGATAACAAGTCGGAAAAGAGCTTAACTAAGACTCACGACCTTTCAAGTCCAATTTAATGAGTGTGAAAGGGACAAATCACTAGGAAATATTTTCATTTTTTGAATGTCAGAAAAGAGCTTAACTTAGACTCGTTTGGGAGAGTCTAGGTGGCAAGTCACAAGGGGGGGCAAGACTCCCATGCAGAAATTCTGCGGAAAGTTAGTATCTTATGAATAGCCGACATAATATTGGGAAAATACAAATCTTTCCAAGTCGAGGAGGATAAAATACTTGCAGAGGTTACCTTATCTACAATATATCGAAGAATTCCCCTTATATGGAAGGGTGTAGAAGAAGGAATTGAGGTTCTGCAAGCTCATTCCAATCAAAGGAAACCACCCTAGGACTTGGAGGGAGCATACTCAAAGAGAGTGGAATTCTCCCTTGTGCAGAAGGTATAAAACTAGAAATGCTAAGGACATGGCATAGAAGGTATAGAACTAGAACTAGAAGAGCGAGATAGACTGAAAATTGCATCGATGTGACCACTCCCTTAGAATTTTCACTCTCCAAGAGAAGAGTGGGGTCGACCAAATATTGCATTGGCACGACCACTTCTTCAACCATTGGTTGAATAGAACATGAGAAAACAAGGTCAAGAGATGCATCACCCCCCAAAATAGGAGTGATGTCGGTCGAATATTGCATCGACATGACCACTGGTTGAACATGATGCGAGACAAAAAGGTCAAGAGACGCATCACCCCCGAACATAGGAGATGTGTTGGTTGAATATTGCATCGACATGATCACTGGTTGAACGAGATGTGAGACAAAAAGATCAATGGATGCATCAATCCCTAAAGGAAGAGGGGTGTGAGTCGAATATTGCATTGGCATGAATGTTGTATCAACCAAAGAAGGAATGGAGTTTGGGGAAACCACAGATGAATCAGAACTTGAAGGGCCCTCAAGTGATAACCATGCTTTCGGAATCCCAGAAGTAGCAGAACACAAATGAGTAAGGTGACTTCCTTCACAATTCTTGCAAAGGAATCTGGTCTTACGTCTGACACACCTAGGCTTCCCAATTGTATGAATTCCCTCAATGTGTGATCTAGTTGGATATCGGTGGCCACCCACCTTTTCTGACTGACTCAAAACAATTTTCTGGCAATTTTGGCAATTTACTATTTTTAGCAGGTTTTAACTTCCGGGGCCATTTTGAGGGCCTAAATGAAGGTTTTTCTAGATTGAGGTTCTCAATGATAGTTGAAGGCATAATTGATCCCCCAAAATGAATCTCCTCGATGATACTTTTCCAACGAGCTATCATACACCTAAAACAAAGATCGTATGCAAAAGCTACGATCCCGGGAAGTTGATGTACTAACTTACCCAAACGAGGCCCACATGACTTTTGGCAATTCATATCCTAGGGTTAGGTTTTTGGATATATAGGGTTTTTGGCATTCATGTTTATTGTAAAAATGCCTTCAGAGCCTCATTATAATCATCTTCTTGCGAATGCGAGTAGCCGTCACATCTCTTCTCAGAGATAAGCTTCCACCATTCTAGCGAGTCTTTCACTCTGTATTTTTACAGTCTCTGTACATTTATTTCATNAACAAGGCCCAGTAGAACCAGTCTCAAAATCAATATGAAGATATCTATATACAATGGAGTAAAATCTGATCTCCCATGATCACTGAACTCATATAGGTATTGGTCCAATGAAAAGGAAGCAACAACTCAAGAAATCTATGGCCACATAGTGATGTCTTCAAGTCTTCTACACAATCCGCCAAGGGTGAAAGTCTACATCATGTGAATAAAGGAGTTTAGGTCGAACACAATGAGACATCGTTTGATTACCGGTCCTTGAGGTATATCGTTAACAAACACGAGACATCCTACCGATAATGAAAGTAGGTATCAAGATATTGAGTACATTCTTACAAGTGTGAATAGAGGAGTCAGTGTCAAATACCTGAAGAATCCATCGATCATGAGACATTGATGTATTCCCAACTGTCGATAGCGAGAGAACCTGCCACTAATGACTGCAAGCCTCAAGGTACTCATAAGACTCTAGGTCTCATTTCTAGAATAAATGAGCTGAAGTAGATGGAAATAGACTCACTAAAAGGAGAGCATTAAGGCATCTCTCATCAGTTAGCACGAGGTACAAAGCAAGATCTTCATGATTTGGTGGAAATCTGATGAATAACATGCTCACAAAACAACGACCTTGTGCGTCTTTTGTGCATGCCAAGTGTAAGCGGTACACGAAAAAGACCCTCTAAATAGAAGCCAATTATGAAAACTGATGATAAAGGCGAGGAAACCACAAATAAGTCTAATGGAATCCAAGACATTGCACGAATCCCAATGTGTGAATAGATGTCTTGTCATCAAACATAAGGGAAACCACCTAGTCAACGACTAATGATGAAGTGTCGACTGCTGGGTTCAAGGTTGCCTACCAATGAAGTAAGTAGGACCAGGATGCATGATAGGACTACAATATCATGTGACTCTGAGACAAACTGAGGGTATGGCCGACATGCAAAGTCAAGAGTTCTGAGAAGTGGCCGACACAGGTTGATAGACTTCCTTTGAACAAGAGCATGAGACATATGGAGGAATCTGACAACATAGACATGATGATGAAACCATGAGACGCAGAAGGAATCAATAAAACTCTCTATAGGGACTGGAAGAGTATCCAGTTAGTAGAGAAGACTTTGTAACGATCTCAACTTCCTAAGGCCATGCTAATCCCAAAATTATGATGATGAATGGACTCAATAACTTTGTGGTATGTTCAAAGGCGACATGACTGCTGCCAATACAAGATAATACTCCCTTCCCTCCCGTCTTTTTTTTCTTTTTCATAGACAAATGAAGGCTATGATACAGAGGAGGAAACAAGTGTCCCAAGTAAGAAAAACTAGTTCCAACAGTAGAACATACCTATGCTCAATGCAAGGAGATGCATGCGGGATATGGACACTCGGGGGAATGATCCCTCCTAGGTATAGGGTGTAAAATTGCGAAGGATATAAACAAGGATTTGTTTGGTTGAGGATGCAAAAACTGTTGAGGAAAACAGTTTACAATGCAAAGCGAGAACCGACTATAGGCTCAATACTACAAGCGAGGGCATGAGATGCAAACACAACTTAACACCAAAAAATGTCATTTTTTATGTCAATAGTCTACTTGGTGTGAAAAAGGGATAAACTTGTGCCAAATAGATGTCCTTTCAAATATAATTTACGAGTGGGAAAGTGACAATTTCACTTGGAAATATTTTCACTTTTTGATAACAAGTCGGAAAAGAGCTTAACTAAGACTCACGACCTTTCAAGTCCAATTTAATGAGTGTGAAAGGGACAAATCACTAGGAAATATTTTCATTTTTTGAATGTCAGAAAAGAGCTTAACTTAGACTCGTTTGGGAGAGTCTAGGTGGCAAGTCACAAGGGGGGGCAAGACTCCCATGCAGAAATTCTGCGGAAAGTTAGTATCTTATGAATAGCCGACATAATATTGGGAAAATACAAATCTTTCCAAGTCGAGGAGGATAAAATACTTGCAGAGGTTACCTTATCTACAATATATCGAAGAATTCCCCTTATATGGAAGGGTGTAGAAGAAGGAATTGAGGTTCTGCAAGCTCATTCCAATCAAAGGAAACCACCCTAGGACTTGGAGGGAGCATACTCAAAGAGAGTGGAATTCTCCCTTGTGCAGAAGGTATAAAACTAGAAATGCTAAGGACATGGCATAGAAGGTATAGAACTAGAACTAGAAGAGCGAGATAGACTGAAAATTGCATCGATGTGACCACTCCCTTAGAATTTTCACTCTCCAAGAGAAGAGTGGGGTCGACCAAATATTGCATTGGCACGACCACTTCTTCAACCATTGGTTGAATAGAACATGAGAAAACAAGGTCAAGAGATGCATCACCCCCCAAAATAGGAGTGATGTCGGTCGAATATTGCATCGACATGACCACTGGTTGAACATGATACGAGACAACAAGGTCAAGAGACGCATCACCCCCGAACATAGGAGATGTGTCGGTCGAATATTGCATCGACACGATCACTGGTTGAACGAGATGTGAGACAACAAGATCAATGGATGCATCAATCCCTAAAGGAAGAGGGGTGTGAGTCGAATATTGCATCAACATGAATGTTGTATCAACCAAAGAAGGAATGGAGTGTGGGGAAACCACAGACGAATCAGAACTTGAAGGGCCCTCAAGTGATAACCATGCTTTCGGTATCCCAGCAGTAGCAGAACACAAATGAGTAAGGTGACTTCCTTCACAAGTCCTGCAAAGGAATCTGGTCTTACGTTTGACACACCTAGGCTTCCCAATTGTATGAATTCCCTCAATGTGTGATCTAGGTGGATATCGGTGGCCACCCACCTTTTCTGACTGAATCAAAACAATTTTCTGGCAATTTTGGCAATTTACTATTTTTAGCAGGTTTTAACTTCCGGGGCCATTTTGAGGGCCTAAATGAAGGTTTTTCGAGATTGAGGTTCTCAATGATATTTTAAGGCATAATTGAACCCCCAAAATGAATCTCCTCGATGATACCTTTCCAACGAGCTATCATACGCCTAAAACAAAGATCGTATGCAAAAGCTACGATCCTGGGAAGTTGATGTACTAACTTACCCAAACGAGGCCCACATGACTTTTGGCAATTCATATCCTAGGGTTAGGTTTTTGGATGTATAGGGTTTTTGGCATTCATGTTTATTGTAAAAAGGCCTTCAGAGCCTCATTGTAATCATCTTCTTGCGAATGCAAGTAGCCGTCACATCTCTTCTCAGAGATAAGCTTCCACCATTCTAGCGAGTCTTTCACTCTATATTTTTACAGTCTCTGTACATTTATTTCATTAATATAAATCATGTATTACTATATATCTGTGTTTATGGTTGCATCTCTGATACATTTTTGTTATATTATTGAATATCTGTGATATCTCTGTGCATTTCTTTATTATATCTTCGATCTCGTTTTGTGCCGAAAATAATCCATATTAGCATGACTTGTAGTGGTTGGTGACAAACCTTTGACATGACTAGCAAAAGTTGATGATGAATCCCCAACATGACTAGCAGAGGTTGGTGATGAATCCCCAACATGACTAGCAGAGGTTGGTGATAGAAGTACAAT
>JZKD02S1722854.1:93452-107167 GCA_000966675.3 Picea glauca
TTTTTTCTTTTTCTTTTATGTATGTGGAAATTTGTTACAAAGGAAAGACAATGACCATAGGCACTGGTTCACAATCTTCATTATACACATATGTCTCCTCTCATCATAAAATAACAAATTGACTAATCTTCTAAAACCGAAAACAAATTATACACATATATCTCCTCTCATCATAAAATAACAAATTGACTAATCTTCTAAAACCGAAAACAAATCCACAATTGTCACATAATAGACTTGGAAATTAGTGGTTGAACCTATTTCCTTGACATAATGGTACACATAAGAGGCATTCTTGATGATGAAATAGGTTGTGGTGGACCATGATATGTCCTAAGCAATATGGAGTCATTCAAGACCAAGACCCACACCCAAACTCACTACTCTACTCTTCTCAAGGATAGGCAATACATTGTCCATGTGAGATTGTGGTTTGGAATCCTAATATGTAAGTTGATTGAGGAAATTTTCTTTTAGAATGGGAAGTGGAAATTTTGATTTAAGGAAAATGGATGATTTTTTGTTGGTTCGAGTTGAATTAGGACATTTTGTAAATTTTTTTCTAGGGTGGATCCATTGTAATGTACTAGCCTCTTTGAAACAAAAATTAAAACACCTCAAACATATAAAATAAATTAAGAGGTAGTAGGCCTATAAAAATTATAACAAAACAACATGTTTATTTACTCATGCAACTAATGACATAATAAAATTCATGATTGCATGCATACTCAACAAACACAAAAACATTCAAATTAACATTTATACAATAAAATAATCATATTAAAATCAATAGGAACTTATTTTTATATATAAAAATAACCAATTGGCTGCGTACGAAGGGGTGTTCCTCCCATTCATATGCATGTTGTTCATTTTATCTCAACAACAAGCCACCCCTGAGCTGAGGCTATGAGTCCACAAGGAGATCCGACCCTCTTGGCTTTCCACTCTCCACATTCAACAACCCAAAACCCAAGTTCTACTCCCAAAACAGTTTCAATCCACCAACTCTCTTTCTCACAACCTGCACAACCCAATGAATGTACCCCCTTCTCTGCTCACAATCCCTTGAGTTGTACCATTCATTTATTAAAGCTTCCAATGCACTTGGTTGGACATGAATCTCTTAGTTGGGGACTCCAGGAACTCTCAACTGCTCCAAGAGTGTTCATAACAAACTTCACAAGGTCCTTGATCCATTTCCTCAACAGAAAAATGAACTACAGGTTTACAACCTATTTTATAGATACACAGAGCACATTTCCAGCATAAGCCCAACCCAAAAATGGTTGGCTTCAAACAAAACATGATTGTTTCTCTTCCCAACACTCAGCTCCTCCCTTGCTACCCAAAATATGCATGCTAAATATCCCCCTTTTTCCCATCCGAATTTCCTTCTTCTCCCTTGCTTGCTTGACTCTCACTCTCCCCCCCAAATGATTATTAAACTCAACCCATGCTCTCACAACTAAGTGGGAAGAATTCCTCACCCAACATCTTACATGAATTCAATGATTGACTTTGGGGACACTCAATAGCAAATAGAAAGTTCACTCAACAATGAAAAGTTAAGGAAAAGGTTTGGGATTTAAAACCCATGAATAAAAATGCCTTTAGCCCCTTCTCTCGTGGAATCATATCCCCCCATCATTAACATTCCTCTTGTATTACAACCAATGATTAACATTTTTATTAATCATTTCAATGTACATAATACATAGTTCGACCCTTAACCATATTAATCAATATGGGATCTTCGCCCCAGCATATCGGATCACCAACCTAATTCACATTTATACAATTATATTATAACTGTCGGGATTAAAACTAGGGATGTTACATCCCCTCCCCTTTATCTTTTGCACCGTCCTCAGTGCACAACACCATATAGGTGTACATACCGATCATAATGATAGTCTCTCCGACCTTTAATAATACATGCATTCTATCCCAACACATACATACATAGGCACTCTATCCCAAAAACATACATAACGATTTTTTTACAAATCATTAGTCTGGAAACAATTTCCAACCAACAGTTTCTTCGTAGTCCACTATTTTTTTTTCTACGACTATTATGTTTCCTCCAACTCTCTTCCTCTCAACCTGCCCAACCCAAGAAATGTACCCCCTTCACTGCTCTTAGTCCCTCGGGCTGCACTAGTCATTTATCAGGGTCTATCTGGCACATGTAACTCGAAATATCACTACTGGAAACTCAAGGGAACTCCCTGCTAGAAAAACTACCTAGAAATAGCAACAACAAACTTGCTACTACAATGCAACTCACTTAGGAGTTCACTCTTTAGGCTTGACAACTTGGTTCTTCTGTAAGCCTAACAACTTGCTTCTTCTACAAGCCTGACACCTTTCTTCTTCTTTCTGTCCCCCCCCCAAAAGATCTGGATGGTTTACGTCTCTCATTCTTCAACTATTCCTATAACGGTCATTACATAATTATACCCATTACATCTATTATCATATAACAATTGTCTTATTCACAAGAGTTTTCAACTCCAAAATATAAAAAATTATTCAAAATAAGTTTGCAATTGTAAACCAATACTCATATGTATGGTTATCTAATTGTGTTTCACAAACCTGCCATAGGAAAGAATTCAACTCATTGTTCTTCTCTTACACACCCACATGATCCCAACCACCATGCCATATGAATTATTAAGTTGTGTCTTCCTTGCTATACTCACCCTCCAGGCTCATACATCCCCTTCTTTGCTACATAGTCCCTCAGGTGATCCATCATTTGCCAAGGTGTTCTTGTGCAAGGAGAGCACCAACTTACTGCCAGACCCTTTTTTACAATCAGTAACCTATGGAAATCATAGGGTTCTATTTTCCTAACAATAGCCTTCTTCCTAAGCTTTCCCAACTTCAATAGATATCATCTCATCTATACATAGATACAATAATCATTGAATATATTAATTTTTAGAATGTACACCAATACTGAGAGGGGGGGTGAATCAATATTGATTGAATTTTAACTACTTTTTCTCATTGCCATTTAAATATATACCATATAATCAAACACAAGAAATGTAGAGAATTAATCATGTCGAAATATATCAACACAAAGTCATAATACACATATATTTTATGTGGAAACCCAGTAAGGGAGAAAACCACACAAATTTTTCTTATGTTTAAACAAGAATTGCATTCTTTACAGGCTCCAAAATATGAGGGACACCAATCCCTATAGTAAGCACCCACTTACAATTCAATCTGACAAGAACCCATCTATTTAGAAGATGAGGACACCAATCCTCACTATAAGCACCCATTTACAGTCAACGAAAACCAATATTTAAGGAACCAACCTATTAAGAGGATGAAAACATTGATTCTCTCCCTTGCATCACCCTGCCACCCTTAAATTATCTTCCTTTCATTCTATGACATCCTTGAGCCTCAATGCTTCAGAGATTCTCTTCATTCAATCCACCCTTTCTCAATTTCCATGCTCACTTGAACTGAATTCACACATAGTCATTTATACATTCTATACCTCCATGACTTTGTCCACATGCAAGAGTAAGTTCACGAATTTAGCTCCAAATCTCCTCAAAACCGGGTTGTGACACCCTTAGAAACCGACCTTCAATTTCCTTCATTTCAATCCATCTGTTTTTTGGAGAGAGCATGAACCATGAATCTCAACATCCATCTGATTTGGATCTCCGTTGAATTGTCACCATCGATTTGCGATCGCATTCATCGGGATGACCAGACTACTGGTCCCCTTGGTACATGAATCTTCAACTATACTCCCTCAACTCTCAGCCACCATTGGATCATTTCTTGATTTGATCTCGATCATTGATCTATTCTCTCCTTGCCGCTAGACTAACGATCAACAATGACTCGATCTCCTTCTTCGTCATCGAGATAGCAAGAACACATGTATAAACTTCAATTTCGATGGATCTTCTCCGACGAGCTACTCTGACAGATCCAACAGTCCTTGGAAGCAGGGATCAATGACCTTTATCTCATTGGTGCCTCGATTTAACCGACGATTAACACCCTCCTCTTCATTTTCTCGTTAACTCATCATGTGGGGCCCACAAAAATCTATGATTGAGATTGCATCTCACTTTTTCGTCGACCTACGGTCTAGATTACTCCTTGGAGATCCTCTTCATCGAGGTGCTTCCACTCAAATGGATTGTACTCTGACTGATACAATGATCAACATTGTACCTCATCCAACAATTTCCATTTTTTGAATTTCGTCATTGGAGTACCTCTGCTTTGAGTATCACAACCCACTCCAACTATCGCTTCTTAGACGAATGGAGGAGATWTACTTGCCGTGCCAACTCAATGACTRAGATTTAAGGCRATGAAATAAAGGTCTCCATGCCCAACTGAGACCCAATMTCATCCTACATAATCAAAAGATGACATGTGTCACCCATTGGGACATGCTAGCTTYCACGCAAGCATCTTTTTCACCCTGACCGCCAAGATGTCACAACACGTTACCCTGACATCACTCTCCTTCCTTGAAATAKATCATCATAGATTAAATGGATGAGGTATATCGTTCGATGGATCWACTATTTTCATTGCACTCRATCACTCCGACGAATTACACRTGCTGCCAATGACCACGATTCTCAGTTCTCTGGTCCTCCGATAGATCAACGGTTCATGTTAACTCAAAACCTTCCCCATTGGAGTCCTTGTGAAACCTTTCACTCAAACACTCCAACGACATAATGGTCTAGATTCTCTCCCACAACCACTCCGATAGATCGATAATGGTTGTGAGTTCGAAGTTACCTTGGCCTCGCCCTCTGAGAGACCTATCACCAGCATCCATGGTCAAGAATTTTTCGATACCATTCTCTAACAAATCAACAAATCCTATTGAATCAGAGTTTCTCCCATTAGAGTTCGATTACAACCTCACACTTGGTCACCCTGATGGCCTTGCCATCCGACCAACATTCCATATTTGTTTGCTACCCTGAATCAACAACTGCGATTTCCTTCAACTCAAACACGAGGTTTTCTTCATGGTATTAGTTCAATTTAGGACTTATCCATTTCATGAATCTTACACTTCTTCAATCTCATTCCTTCTCTCCTTCATTCATATAGAGTAAACACACATAAATCTATCAGGAGTTCAATAAAGAATAATCATCTTTATAGAGCCCCATCGATGTACATGGACATTCCTCCATTTTTCTGATTCGATTCTTGGACCTGTGATTTGCAGGATCGTTTCTGGATTGTTTGTTCCCAATCTACCTGCCTTCATTTTTACAGGGAGGCACAATATACCTTCCTTCATTTTTACAGGGAGGCACTCATCATCATAACACATCACTAGTGACATCAATGACATCCTTTGACATCAATGGCAACACAATTTCCAAAACAATCCCCCTTTGTCATTGATGACAACACTTAGTTATTTTGGTACTCCTCTGCTTCCTACAAGTATGTGTTTCTACAAATACCCCCCTTTCTCTGTACTCTCCCCCTTTGACATCAATGGAAAATATGATTTTCTCCCCCTCACACAATACTCCTTATTCTCTGTTCTTCAAGTATCAAATTTCTTATCTTTATGTAGATCCCCTTGAGTTGATGCTCTTCCTGTAGTGCTTTAGTGATAGGAGGGCATAGTGAATTTCTATCTAAGATACTCAAATACTTCTCTAGGAAGAGGTTTTGTAAAGATATCAACAACCTGTTCTTTTGTGCCAATACACTCCAGTTTGGAATTCTATTCCATGAATTTCTCTCTCAAGAAGTGATACTTGATTGGAATGTGTTTTATTTTTGAATTCATGATTGGATTCTTAGATATGTTTATTGCATTGGTATTGTCACAGAGAATTGATATGGGTCGATTATATTCTACTTGAATGTCTTTCAATGTTTGTTTCATCTAGAGGACCCGTGTACAACATGTTGCTGCAATGTATTCTAATTCTTCTATGGATAGATAAATTGATGATTTATTCTAGCTAAACCATGACACCAAGCTATTTCCCAGAAAGAATGCTCCACCACTGGTGTTTTTTATATCATCCACACTGCCTGTCCAAACTGCATCTGTGTAAGCTGTCAAAGTGAAGTATTTACTTGTGGGATACCACAAACCAAAGTCCAACGTGCCTTTCAAATATTTGAATATTCTTTTGACTTCATGTACGTTTGTTTCCTTAAATGCAGCTTGAAAATTTCCAACTAGCCCTATTGTTTGCATTATATCTGGCCTTGAAGCTATCACATGAAGTAGGCTTCCTATCAATGATATGTATAGAGTTTGATTAGCTTCCTTTGATTCGTCCTCCTTTCTTAGCTTACAACTAGTGACCATGGGTGTGCTAACAAGTTTACAGTCTTCCATTTCAAACTTCTTCAACATCTCTTTGATGTATTTGGTCTGAGAAATGAATATGCCTTTGCTGGTTTGAGTAATATGCACTCTGAAAAAGAATGGCAATTCTTTGAGCATGGACATCTCAAATTCTTTTTTCATTTCTTCTGTAAATGTTTGGCTCATTCTATCAGCATTACTTCCAAAAATTATATCATCAACATAACTACAATGATTAACATCTTTGCATTGTCTATTTTGATGTAGATATTGTTATCTGTTGTTCCTCTTTTGAAACCTTGCTACTGCAAGTGCCTGTCAAGTCTTGAATACCATGCTTTAGGAGCTTTTCTTAATCCATAAAGTGTTTTCTTCAATATGCAAACACAATCTTCATATTTTGACAATAAGGACCCTCCAGGTTGTTCTATGTACACTTCTTCCTCTAAATATCCATTCAGGAATGCCGACTTGGCATCCATTTGATACAACTTAAAATTTTTGAAACTTGCAAATGCCAAAAACGTTATTATTGCTTCTAGTCTTGCAACATGATCAAAGGTTTCTTCAAATTCAACACCTTCTACTTGAGCATACCATTTACATACTAGTCCTGCTTTGTTTCTTACTATTTTTCCATATTCATTTAACTTCTTTCTGAATACCCACTTTGTACCATTCACATTCTTATCTTTAGGTCTTGTAACAAGTTCTCATGTCTGATTTTTCTCAATCTGGTTTAACTCTTCTTCCATGGAACTCACCTAATGTTGATCATTACTGGCTTCTGCAAAGAATTTAGGCTTTATTTTGGATCTAGTAAAGAGAGATTTGCCTGTTCAGATCTGCTTGCCATTTTTCTCCTAGTTTGAGTCTAAGCATTTTTATCACTAAGAATTAAGTTTCTAGATGATTTTTTTGCACAAACCTTGATGATGTTTGTGTATCTCAACGTTCTATTTCTTATAATTCTTCATTTATTCTTCTTCTTCTTTATATTCTTCTTCTTCCCTTTTTCTATAATTCGTTCTTCTGCTTCTAGTTTGTTCGTGTGTGGTATTTCTTCATCTATTCTGACATTAATTCTTTCAACAATATTTTGTAGTCTTTTCTTGTGACATCTATAGGCTTTGATTCTTGATGAATACACAAGAAAAATTCTTTCATCTTCCCTTGAGTCAAACTTTCCTAGATCCTCATCATCTTGTTTAATGTAACACTTGCTTCCAAATATTCAAAAGTGTTTGACAAATGTTGATCGACCTTTCCATAATTCATAGGGTGTCTTTTCACCGTTGAACCTGATTTGTCCTCTGTTTAAAATGTAGACAACAATATAAAGTGCTTCTCTCCAAAAATTGTATTATAATCCTACTTTATTTAACATTGTTCTAGCAATTTCTTATACATGTCTATTTTTTCTTTCAACTACATTTTGTTGAGGAGTTCTTGCAACTGCATACTATCTTTTTATTCCATGTGTTTCATAGAGTTCTTCAAACTCATTGGATGTGAATTCACCTCCATTATCTGAACTTAATCATTTTATTTTTAGATCTGTCTCATTCTCAACTAAAGCTTTGAATTCTTAAAATTTCCAAATGCCTCATATTTATTTTTGAGAAAAGTAATCCAAGTCATTCTTGTATAGTCATCAATGAGCAACATGAAGTAGCTTTCTCCTTGTAAGCTCTTAGTTTTGATTGGTCCACAAATATATACTTATGTACAAGTTCCAATGGCTTGGATGCTACATATTCCTTTGTCTTTAAACTCACCCTTGACTATTTTCCATGCTGGAACTTCTTATAGACAATGCTTGAGGGTTTTTTGATATTTTACATATCTCTTAATGCTTGTTTGATACTTATTTTTACCAAGTTATCAAAGTTCATATGGCCCATTCTTTTATGCTACAAACCAATTTCATCTATCTGTCCTATAAAACATTTTTATCCATTGATTTCATCAAGAACATATACAATGTTTCAAGTTCTGATTGCTTTTGCAACCAACATGCTTGAATTTGATTTTCTGATCTCACATTCTCGGGAGTTAAAAATAAGATTGTGTCCTTGATCACACATCTGGCTTACACTGAGAAGATTATTTTTCAAATTTTCAACACACTGAACCTTTTCCACTTTAGCTTTTCCATTGTCGAGACTGAGAGTTCCTTTTCCAACTATCTTTGAGCTACCATTGTCTCCAAAGGTGACATTGTCTTCATTCTTCTTCAAGGTGATACAATTTGATCTATCTCTTGTCATGTGACTAGAGAACCCACTATTAATAACCCACTTATCCTTATTCTTTTGTATACATGCATCTTGAATGAACATGGTTTTTTAGTTCTTTTGTTCCCTTTGTTCCCGATTTCTTTTCATGATCGTCAAAGCTTCCTCTTTCTGATTTTTTCTGAAATCACTTTTGCAAAATTTTTGTATATGCCCAAAATTATTGCAGTTATAACATTTGATGTTATAATTCATCAAAGGGGAAAACAAGTTGTAATTTATTATTTAGAATCCATGGGTATCTCTGTTGCTATTATTCGTATAACCATCTCTTACATTTTTTCTGTAATCTATTGCTTTATGACCAAAGACATTACAAGAATTAAAATAGCCAAATAAAGAATTTTGGTACCTGATTGTGTGATTCCATCTTGATGGGAGAGTCTTCCTAATTCTGTCCTTGTGATGAAGATTTTTCTTTTGTGAAACATGTTGATATTCCTTCATGTTGTTTTCTACCTTGGTAGAATTTTTTATTATATCAGCATAGCTCTTGGTCCTTCCTTCACTTGAATTTTTTGAAGAAGTCGAGGCTTCATCATCAACAAATTCCTTCCTTTTATTGTAACCAAGACCAGTCTTGTCAAATGGTGATATTTGATGATTTAGGATTTCATTCAAGGTTGTAGAGCTCTTCACAAACTTTATGTTGGTAGGTGATCTTTCTAATTCCTTTCTTAGATGGACTATTTCAGATTCTAGACTTCTGCAGATATCTTCCTTTTATTTTAGTTGGGATATTAAGACTTCTTCAACTCTCTTTGCCTCTTCTACTTGAACCTTTAGGATAATTACTGCCTTCTTTGCTTCTTGAAGATCATGTTCCTCCTCTTTATATTTTTGCAAATCCGTTTTCTGCTTTCTATTCTTTTCTTTGAGGTTGTCTATTTATTCTAAGGAACTAATGAGTTTTGCTTCAATATCTTCTTCTATATCAATTTTAGGATTGTCCACTTCTATTGAATCTGTGTCTCCATTTTCTAGGACACATTTTTGTGTCTCTAGATCCATAAATAGAATTTCTTCTGTTTCACTGTCACTGTTATCTAAAGAGTTGTTGTCCTCATTGGTATATAGGTTCTTCTTTTGTCTGAAGAATTTATTTTCTTTTTAGTCTTGCCCTTCCTATATCCTATGAGGCTGGAGTATTCTTCATTATTTTTATTCTTATAAGGGAATTTAGAAGCAAAGTTTCCTACTTTTTCACAATTAAAACATACAAAGGGAAGCTTGCTTTGTGTTTGCATGATCCTCTTTTGATATTTCTAACAAAGTTAGCTTCTTCCTCATCTAATTCGTTGTATGAGGTATCACTCGTCTTGTGTTTTTCTATATTTGTCTTCTTTGATGCCTTGAAGGCTACTTCCTTCCTTTATTGTTTTATTGGATTTTCTTATTCTATCCTCTTTTAATATGCAGTGAGGATTCCATGCAACTCATCCATTTTCATCTTGTTTAGGTCCATTAATTCTTCAATGGTAGATATCTTAGGATTAAATATTGAGGGGAGTGATCTAAGAACCTTTTGCACAATTATGGTTTCTTCAATATCTTCACCCAATCCTCTGATGGTGTTGACAATATCATCCACATGAATAAAATAGGCTGCAATACTCTATTCTTCATTCATCTTGAGAGTCTCAAATTGTCCTCTATGGATTTGTAACTTTTCCCTCTTGACCTTGTCATCTCCTTCATACATTTTTTGTAATTTGTCCCATATCTCTTTTGTTGAGGCATAATGCATGACTTTGATATACACTAATTTTTCTAGGCAACAAAGAATATCATTCTTGGCTCTAGAATTATTGTTAATGAGTCTCGTTCCATATGTATCTATGGGTGGGTGTAGTTTTTGGAGTTGTGTAACCATTCTCAACTGCACTCTAAATGTCAAACCCAAGTGACATCAAATAGGTTTGTATTCTTATCCTCTAGAAAGCATAATCTGGTCCATCAAATCTTGGAGCTTTGTTTGTGGAAAAACCTTTCTCTTCATCCATTTGAGCTACATGGATTCACCTTCCAATGGTTAGACTATTTTTGAAGGAATCCACCTTGATACTAATTGTTGGAATGTACACCAATACCGAGAGGGGGAGTGAATCAATATTGGTCGAATTTTAGCTACTTTTTCTCATCACCATTTAACTCAATATCATATAATCAAACATAAACAATGCATAGAATTAATCACGTTAACATATATCAACACAAATTCATAGTACACATATATTTTACATGGAAACCCAGTAAGGGAGAAATCCATGGAATTTTTTCTTATGTTTAAACAAGAATTACTTTCTTTATAAGCTCCAACTTGTGAGGGACACCAATCCCTACAGTAACCACCCAGTTACAATTCAATCTAATAGGAACCCGTCTGTTTAGAAGATGAGGACACCAATTCTCAATGCAAGCACCCAATTATAGTCAACATTCACCAATATTCTAGTCACCAACCTATTAAGAGGATGAGGACACTGGTTCTCTCCCTTGCACCACCCTTAAATTATATTCATTTCATTCTATGACATCCTCGAGCTACAAGGATTCATAGTTTCTCTTCACTTGATCCACCCTTTCTCTATTTCATCTCTCACTTGAATCTTCCTTTGTCCACATGCAAGAGTATGTTCGTGAAGTTGGATCCAGATCTCCTCAAAATTGGGATGCAAGCATCCTTAGAAATTAGCCTTCAATTTCCTTCATTTCACACCATTTGTTTTATGGATAGAGAAGGAAGCATGATTCTTAACATCCATCCAATCTGGATCTCTATTGAATTTCAACCGTCGATTTGCGATCATGTTCATCTAGACCACCAAATTACCGAGACCCCGAGGACCTCAATCTTCAACTATACTTCATCAACTCTCAGCCACCTTCATATCATTTCTTGATTTGATCTTGACCATTGATCACTTCTCTCCTCGCCACCATACCAACGATTGACAATGACCTGATCTCCTTATTCATCATTAGGATATCAAGAGAATGGGTATGAACTTCAATTTCGATGGATCTTCTCCGATGAGCTGCTCTGATGCATCCAACAGTCCTCAAAAGAAGGGATAAATGGCCCTGATCTCATCAGTGCCTCAATTTAAGTGGATATTAATACTCACCTCTTTATTTATTTATTAATTGATCATGTGGGACCCACAATGATCTATGACTGAGATTGCATCTCGCATGTTCTCCAAACTATGGTCTGGATCACTCCTCTTCATCAGGGTGCTTCCAATCTGATGGCTCATACTTCGATTGATCCAATGGTCATTATTGTACCTCATCCAATGGTTTCCATATGTTGAATTTCATCGTCGGAGTACCCCTTCTTTGAGTATCACAACCCACTCCAACAATTGCTTCTATGACGAACAATGAAGATATACTTTCCATGCCAACTCAATGAATGATATTTAAGGTGATGAACTAAATGTATCCATGCCCAACTAAAACCCACTCTCGTCCTGCACAATCAAAATCTGACACATGTCACCCCTTGAAACATGATAGCTTCCACACTAGCATCCTTGTCACCCTGACCACCAATTTGTCACAACACGTCACCCTGACATCACTCTCCTTCCTTGAAACATATCATCATAAATCCAATGGCTGAGTTAGATCCTCCAATGGATCTATGATTAACATTGCACTCAAACACTCTGATGACTTACACATTTCGCCAATGGCCACGATTCTCAATTCTCTGGTCCTTCGATAGATAAATGGTTCTTGTTAACTCATAACCTTACCCATTGGAGTCCTTATGAAACCTTGCACTCAAACATTTTGACGATCTAATGGTCTAGATTCTCTCCTGCAACCACTCTGATAGATCAATGGTGGTCATAGTTTGAAGTTACCTTGGCCTCTCCCTCCGACAGAACTATCACCAAAATCTATGGTCCATAATTTGTCGAGACCATTCTTTGATGAATCAACGATTCTTATTGAATCAGAGTCTCTCCCATTGGAGTTCCATTACAAACTCACACTTGGTCACTTTGATGGCCTTGTGTTGGCGCTAGGAAGTGTCATTGTTTTAGTACATGCTTGCACATGCACTGACCTTCTTAACACTAGGGAGTTTGAGACCCAGATTTCATCCAAAGTGTTTCCAACAAAACCCCCTAGGCATTGGCATATCAATCCTTGACCGAGGCTGAGGAAGGTCTCACCTAAGATGCAGAGAGGATCACATAGACCATAAGGTGTTTTTTCGGGGATGGAGGATAAAAAAAAACTAACAATACTGCAAATGGAATCCATTTTATTAATATATGATAATCGAAGAAAGACCAAGAATTAAAATGATATTCCATCATATTAGAGATATACATTGTGCTAAAGAATTGATTTTCCTATCATGAGACTTGAAGTCATTACTATATAAATAATGGGAATACAACAATAAGTGATTTGCTTTAAACTTTAAGATTTAGATAGATACAAAAAACATGAGACTTCTCCATAAAACACAAGATTGCAATAGGCTAACTCAGAGCTCTAGAACTGATGCTTTCCAAAATTAACCTGCCTATTTTTCGAGCTGAGAGATCTCTTTTATATATTTTTTCTGCTAGGGAGCATCGTCCTTCCCTATTTTTCTCCACTCGTTTTTCTAATCTAATGACCTCACACACTTTTGGAACCTTCTAGGGATCCACATAGGTTCTTTGCATTAGGGGAAATATTAATTGCTTGGACAACTCATCTTTTGGCTTCCCCATGTCTTCATCTACTGTTGGAAACAATCATTTAGGGAAATATCCTAGTGATTACTTTCTTGCTTCCAATGGGCATCTTCTTGATTTTCGGTGCAAATGAAAAAACTCGGGCCAAAACGCCCTTAACCGTCTTTAGACTTAGTGCACTGCTTAACAAAAACTGGTCAATGCATGCACTATGGAATTATTTTGTGCATCGCCTTAGGTGCTCTGCAAAACTACTAGATGATCTCGCACAAATTTCGTTTGTGAACTTGTGAAAAAATGGACCCAAAAAATTGGGTGCCAATAGGTCCCCACCAATTTTAC
>JZKD02S1722865.1:8257-20127 GCA_000966675.3 Picea glauca
ACAAGCTAAGGAGGAGGTATTTTTCAGTGATATTTTGTTATTGATGTTTTGAGTATACTTATGTTTTAAGTTCTTAAATCTTAAAGTTATCCTACTACTTATTTCATCATGTTATGAGATTTATCATTGAGAATATGTAGAAGAAATGTGTAAGTAAAAATCAATGAAATAATGCTAAAATGAAGTTGTTATTGTGTATGTATTTAATAAATGATTATTTGCTTAGCATCTTGTACTTGGGTGCTACACCTATCTATTCTATGCTCTGTCTATCTCCTTTTTCTCCAACATAGCAGCGTTAGATCCCCTCTACATATTTCTCTGCATCCTTTTCTCGATCATAGAAGCTCTCATCTCATGTTTTCCAACCCTCTGGCAATGCATGGCATCTCTTTACATAACGTTCCAGATCTCTGGAAATGCGTGGCTTTTCCCTAGGTGAATAAGGAGTTACAAAAATGGTTTCAGGAGTACCACCGGGGAATGAGACACGTTTTCAGATCTCTGGCAACGTATGGCATCTCGTTTCAGATATCTGGCAATGCATGGCTTTTTGCCCAAGAAGTTATAAAACAGTTTTAGGAATATTGTCGGAGGATGAGACACGTTTTACACAGTTAATCATGCCATGATTTTCTTCCTTGCATTATGCACGAATTTAGATGCTTGATGACAACTATTGAGTTCTCAAACAAGCAGTTTCCCCCATGCGTTACACATGCACGAATTTAGTAAGTGGCAGAGGGTGCCAACTGTTATGTCCAGGAAAGGTCCAGCTGTAGTGATTCCTCCTCACATGGCAGAGCACTCTGGAAAACTGAGAAGAAAGCGTTCCCTTGGACCAAATGAAACATGAACATACCCCGGTCCTCCACTAGCACTACCAGGGTTAACAATAACCCCATGTCTTTTTGCAAACAACTTCAACAACACCACTTGGTAACTTTGCCCAGATTTGTCCAATGATTGAAACAATTGTGCTCGAAGGCCCTTGACTTCAGAAGGATATGCTATCTATCCAATTTTCCAGCCCATCATACCATAAGATTTAGAAAAAGAGAATACATTGATAATGTGTGGAGCCTCTACACAAGTATGTTTCAACCCATCATAAAATAATCATAAGTATTATCCTCTATAATCCAACACCCTGCATTCTTGCAAAGTTTAGCTATTCTCCGCAGAAGAGGATTATTGTTGCATTTATAGTTGAATTCTTTGCTCATTTGTGGCTTTGGAGGCACTTCATGGTTTCTGTATACAATGGAATATATATGTGTAAAAACACAGAAAGAATGCCATTTTCTAAACAAAAGACTTCAGGAGAGTAAACAATATCCGCAAGAACCAGCAAGAAAATGTTATAAATCCGGATCCCAACAAGAAGTAAAAAGACTAAAGAGTATTAGGTTCAAAAAAAAAATCTTAAATATGAAAGAATATAGAAATGCTCACAAGTGAAAACTAGCCAAAATATCTCAACATCTATATATAAATATATATATGTCTGATTCATCAAACCAGACAATTAGAAATGCGTACAATATATTATAATGGAAAAGAGTATAATAAAATTGACAAAGTAAGAGATGTACCGTAAAAACAAAATTATAACCAATCTCAAGAACAGTCCTCAGAAAATCGATTCTCCTCCACATCATCTTCAAATAGTCATCAGTCATGAAAAACCTTTCTCCAAAAAAATCAATTCCTTCAGTTTTGGGTATAACGCAGTGAACATGAATGGAAATAAATTGATCATATGCCATTTGATCCAATGCCAAGATTACCAAAGGTTTACAATATTGTCAGAAACATAGACTGTGAGCTATCGTCTAAGGATCTCAATAATGGGAAGCTTTAGTGTGTATTTTACAATAACAAACACACTTTAGTGTAAATTTGATCTCAATATCTATCATATTTATATATCATAGTTACAAGACGTATCACAGAGTGTTGTTTCACCTTAGAGATAGGACAAACACAAAAATTAAGCATTTCTCAACATTGCCACATTCAAGCATTTTTCACCAATAGCACATTCTACATTGCCACGAGCCATATATGCACCATGCAGTGGAGCATATCAATTCGAATATCGTATTCAAATTTCCTGACCATTGCAAGATAATTAAGCATTTTCTCAATCTTTTCATCATCACATGCACGTCCCTTTGTCTATAGCAGAAAACAAAAGTTGTCACCTAGAAATAATAACCAGTAGCATTAGAACTACTAAGAAACTGTATAATATACATTTTGTCCGTCCAAATATATAAAGGAAAAGAGAAATGAATTGACATATGCAGCGGGGAAGATAGAATATACCAGTGGATTCCTCAGTTAGAGGTGTTAATTCATTATACAGCTGCAAAATTTTTGAGCTTTTATGCGATTGCAGGTCAAGACGACAGATCAAAGTTTGGTTTCCTCAATGATTACCTAGAGCTTTAAGAAGTGCATCTAACCACTCTGTCTATGCGGCAAGACCACTTCTAAGTTCATGATTAACAGTCAGCAATTAAAAATGATAAGCTGACAAAAAACATAGTTTCTATTTGATTGTGATTATATATATATGAAATAAAATTAATGTCCTCAAGCAACCAAAAATTGTCAGTGCAACTAAAACACATCTATAAACAGAGCACAAGCAGTGAGGGAGTGCCCAAGGAATCTACCACATGTAACACATCTGAGCTACATATATTCATAGAACAACGAAATAAAAGAAAGATCTGCTGATGTAGCAGGAAAAAAAAAAACAATTACCCTAAACTCAGAGGTAGATCTCTAGTCTATATCGCGATCGTAGCTCCATCGTTGATCTCTCCTCTTCCCACTATTCACAATGCCCACTTTTATTTCTCAAATTCCCACTTCTTGGAAGGAAGGCCAGTAAGTGAATAGGCCCTACCAAAAAAGAGGAAAAGAATCTTTGTTCAACCACATAATGTTACATGCAACTTGTTATTAGGACCGCCCAGCAGTAGTCGGTTGCCATTTCGTTGAATTTTGAGCTTGCAAATTGACATTCTATCACTTTCAACCCCACTCTATATATAGGGGAAATAATATTTTCATATTTCGCTCATATAAATGCTTAATAATCAATATAGATACACCGTTAGGACTAGTGGAAGGGCATGGTGTGCCCCACTTATATATCACATTCCACTTAATGTTTTCTCAGGGATGTACTGCTGGCACATTAATAAAATAATAAATAATTCCCATAATATAATAAACTAATAAACTAATACCTCATACTATTGATCCTGTAACACACCCATCACCACAACCTTGAGCGATACGTGAAAGAGAGATACGTGATCTCTCCTCTTCCCGCTATATAGTGAATTTATTTATTTCTTATTTCAACAACAATCTTGGATTCCTTACCCACTCAATGCCCCTTCTCTCTCAATCATCCTCGAGCATGGAATTTAGATAGTGGTGACATTTCATGCTAAGAACCTAGAAGGATTAGACATATTTATTCAAACAGATGAGAAAGCCCGATATTAATTAGAGAAAGAGGGGTTGAATCATTCAGTTGTGGTCTCATGTTAAACCCATCTAGCCAGCAGAAACAAATCCCTTCGAAGAGTGATGATTTAGAAGAATAAGAAGGCAATCATTCCTAGTTTGAATATACAAAGTGTGGTTTGACAGATCCAGCCTACGCACCTGAAAGCGCCCATGGGATCTGATAAAATCCATGGGTGAACCTTTAGGGGCTGGAATGGATTAACTGCACTTAAGTGTCATACAAAACTTCCTATCTATGGGTTTACTTTCATTATTGGGTGACAATCATCAGAAATCAAAAAATAATAGAAACATAAACCGTATATACAGCTCGTTAGGGTTTTGACAGAGTTTAGCACAGGTAAGGGAGGCTCTACAAAGGAATAAGGATCTATGGAAGAAACCCCTGATGAAGACAACCTCGATAGTGGTAAATTCTCTTCTTCTTCTCTGATTAAATGTGCCCATAAGCTTTTCTATCAAAATATACGCGTCGGGGTTATGGACGGTCGTGTTTTTGTAGGGAAATTTCATTGCTTGGACAAGCGAGGAAACAGTATTCTCTACGATGCAGTTGAGTACAGGCATATCTCTATCTATCGACCGTGGACAGTGAGCCCAAGTGCCAGGCACCAGGCCATAGGGACAAAGAGACCACGGGTGGGAAGACTTTGGCTCACGACCTGAAACCCAGTGCCGAGCCCATGATACATCAAACCAACGAATATCAAAAACATTCACGGAGTCCAAATACAAAAAATAAACCAAAACAAGAACAAAGCCCAACTCGCCATGCAGACCAGGTGCAAGGCCATGATAGAGGAGTCCACACACACCACAAAAAAAAAGATATATATTAATAAACAGAAAACAAACCCCACAGGTGAAAACGTCGAGCCTTTCCTCACTATAGAGGGGAACCCAACAAAGCACTAGCACCAACGTCAGCACAATACATCCATACCCATACCCACCAGGCACACACAACCACCAGGGAGAGCTCACAAGGGCACGACTGTGCCGTACAATGTATAAAAAAATAAAAGAAAAACTAGCTCACATTATAGTGGTATCACCCAAACCACAATCCATAAAATGCCCAAGAAGCCATGGGAGAAGGCCATGGGCAGAGTGGCTAGAGTAGGGAAAACCCTTACCAGAGTGCAGAGAAGGGAGGCAGTCAAATGATAGGCGAAGGAAGGGTTGAGCGCATAGAGTTAGGGTTAACAAAGAGAGATGGGAGGCGTGTCAGGTTTTAGGGGGGAATAAGAGCCTGGGAGGGAACGTGGGCCTAATGCGAGGACCCACTGCCCATATTTTTATTTATTTTATTTTATATTTTCTTTATTTTATTATTAAAAAGAAAAAAAAAATTAGTGTAAAATTCTAAAGTAAGTTTGAATTAAATTTAGAGAAATTTTAAAAACGTTTTTTTTAAAAAGGGGGTTAATTAAAATAATAATAATAATAATAATTATGTAATATTAATAAAAAATAATAATTATATAATAAATATATATATATATATATATATATATAAGTCTAGAGTCCATGGGTTTTGAACCCACAACCACTCACCAAGCCCAAGCACCTTAAGAAATGACCAAACACTAACGCGCCAGACATGAGTCTTTACAAAATAAATTTATATATATAAATAAGTCAATAATCAATAGTAGTGAAGTACCATATTGAAGTATAATCTCTGATTATCCAAGCGTCAGACTCACGAGACCTTACACAGAATTCATCAAGTCAATTTTCGAGCCCTTTCATTCCATTCCACTAGTCTTCAGTAGCAGAAGTAGTGGAAAATGTGCATTATGCAGAAGAACACATGAACTTAATTGGGGGTACAAGACCAACATTTTCGCATCACCCTGGATTCGTAGGAAAGGCCCCGAGGACATTTCCTAGGGGAGGGGGCTCAAGGCCACCACCATATGGTAACAAAATCGAGGCAAGGATAGTAGCTGTAGGGATTTGAATGGGAGCGAGTGCAACATCTCGTTCATCGCCAATGACGCAGAAAGGTCCACGACCATCTCAGGGAACAACTAGTAGGGGTAGGGGTTCTAGGGAAAGGAAATCATTTTAGAGACAGTCACATAACAGTGCACAGGTTCAATCTCGTGTTACCTATTGGGGGGTGCGGAGGACCCCATTACTAGCATGACTACCCAGAGTTACAATTAGGGTTTGTGCATAGAGAAGGAAAGTCACCGATGGGGAGATCAAGTAGCAGCCACCATATTGACACAATGATTAATAATCGCCAGGCCGAACATCAATCCACAGTGGTAGAGTCATCAGGCATGCTAAATCTTATCAATGTCAAGATTTTGTTTGATTTGGGTGCGATAGATAGTTTCATTTCACCATCTGCATTAGAAAATATTGGGTTGGAATCCTATGAGCTCGATGACTTTAAACAAGTCGATATGGCTTCGGGGGAAAAAAAAGCAGTAGGACCTAGTGTCGATAATTGTATAGTAGACCTAGGAGTGTGTACTACCTGGTTGAAGGTATACATCACTTCTCTCGGGGCATATGACCTAATCATTGGAATGGATTGGTTAGCAACTCATTGAGATTTGGTAGATTGTTTTGCATAAGAGGATACTTGTGTTGACGATGTAGGAAGGCCAGTAGAGATCCAGGGGTACGGAGAAACGTGTCATTATGCTTTATATCAACTATGAAAGTTAAGTGATGCTTGAGACACGGGTTTCAATTATATGTAGTGGAAGTAGTGAATGAAAGGAAGGGACCCTCAGTGGATCAATACCTAGTATTGTCAGAATTTAAGCATGTTGTTAAGAATGAGTTACCAGGGTTACCTCCTGAGAGGGATCTTGGTTTTACTATTGAGCTAAAACCTAGTGCAGAACCAATGTCCAAGAATCCGTATCAGATGACAGTGTCGAAAATTTCTAAATCGAAAATACAATTGAAAGAGTTACTGGACTTAGGGCTAATAAGGCCCAGTGTCTCACCTTGGAGGCATACCTGTAATTTTCGTAAAAGAAGAAGGATGGATCCTTACGACTCTGTATATAATATAGATACTTGAACCGTGCTATAGTGAAAAATAGGTATCCGATGCCGCGAATAGATGATGTTTTCGATCAGATGAAAGGACCAGTGGTATTCTCAAAGATCGATTTGTGATCAGGGTATCATTAGTTAAGGATTAAGGAAGGTGATATCCAAGAAAAAAAAACTGCCTTTCGAACTCGATTTGGACATTACGAGTTTGTTGTAGTACTTTTTGGATTGACCAATGCACCAATAGTATTCATGAGCCTCATGAACGGCGTATTCCGAAAGTACGTAGACTGTTTTGTACAAGCCTTTTTAGATCACATCCTCATATATTCCAAGAATGAAAGAGAACATGAGTAACACTTGTGAATAGGGTTGTCTTTCCTTAGAGAGAACAAATTGTGTGGGAAGTTGTCGAAGTGTTCCTTCTTCCAGAAGGGTATCCACTATTTAAGTCATATCATTTTCGGCGAAGGAATCTCTGTGGAGCCCCAAAAAAAAGGGGGTAAAGGCCATTATGGAGTGGCCAGTGCCTAAAAATTCCCATGAGGTGAGAAGCTTCATGGGGCTAGTAGGTTATTACCGGATATTTGTGGAAGGATTATCAAAAATAACGAAACCCATCACCACTTTCCAACTAAAGGGGGCCAGGTATGAATGGACAGAAGAATGTGATAGTGCATTCATTGAGCTTAAGAGGTTACTAACCAATGCGCCAATTCTACGAGTGTCAAATATGGAAAATGACTTCATGGTCTGCACGGATGCCTCAAATAAAGGGTTGGGGGCCATGCTAATGCAAGAGGGAGGAGTGATATCCTATGCATCAAGGAAGTTGAAGAAACAGGAAGAGTTACATGCGAATCATGATTTAGAGTTGGCTGTTGTAATTCCATCTATGAAACTTTGGAGGCACTATCTTGTGGGGTGAAACTTTGAGCTTAAAATGGACCATCAAGGTTTAAAACATCTCTTCACTCAAAGAGATCTAAATGCCAGGCAAAGGCGGTGGAGTGAGTTTATGAGTGAGTACGATTTTGGTATTTCGTACATCAAGGGAAAGGAAAATGTGGTCGCAGATTCGTTGAGTAGGAGACCACGTATCTTCACCTTAGTACCCTTAAGGGTCAATCTGAGAGAAAGGAAAATGTGGTCGCAGATTCGTTGAGTAGGAGACCACGTATCTTCACCTTAGTACCCTTAAGGGTCAATCTGAGAGAACATGTGTTGACACAAATCCAAGGAGACAGTTGGTATTTAAAGGTTACTTCAAACCTCCAGAGAGGGAGGCAGTTAGATCCAAAGTATGAAGGATATAGTCTGGAAATAGACAAACTGTTAAGATATCGAGGAAGGATGTACATCCCTGAGAATGGGGATATTCGAAGCATCATACTGAAGGAAGACCACAGAGCACTTTATTGTGCACATCCAGGTGTGAAGATGATGTACGCAGATATAAGGAAACTCTTCTTCTGGGTGGGCATGAAGCACGATGTAGTCCATTTCATCGCCAAGTGCCTAGATTGTCAACAAGTGAAAGTCGACCACCATCAGCGGCAGGCCTCCTACAACCACATGATGTTCCTATGTCCAAATGGGAAGTCATTTATACGGATTTTGTTTTGGGGTTGCCGCTCACATTCCATAGACACAATGCCATTCTTGTGATAGTGGATAAGTTAACCAAGAGTGCTCATTTTATTCTAGTTAGAGACACTTACAATGTCACTGATGTGGCACATATGTTTGTAAGTGAGGTTATCTGTTTTCATGGGATGCCTAAGAAGATCATTTCAGATAGGGAATCCATATTCACTTCTAGGTTTTGGACAAGTTTACAGTCAACGTTGGGGACTCAATTGAACTTAAGCAGAACTTATCATCCTGAAACAGATGGGAAAACTGAGAGAGTAAATCAAGTCATGGAGGACATGCTTAGGATGTATGTAATGGATAATCAAACCTAGTGGGTGTAGTACCAACATTTGGTAGAGTTTGCCTACAATAACAATTATCATAGCTCCATCGGAATGCCACCCTACGAAGATTTGTATGGAAGGCCATGCAAAACGCCATTGATTTGGGATAGACTAGAAGACTGAGTAACAGTTGGGCCAGAATTGATTCAAGAGATGGAAGAAAAGGTGATTCAAATTAGGCAGAGACTAAAGGAAGCATGGGATAGGTAGAAAATTTATGCGGATGCACCCTAGACCGACCGAAGTTATGAAGTGGGAGGCCAAGTTTTCATTCGTATCAGACCTAATAAGAGTACCATACAATTTGGGAAGGGGAGAAATTTGTCACCTCAATTTATAGGACCATTTTGAATCCAAGAGAAAATTGGACCCATTTCCTATCATTTCGTACTGCCACCTCACTTGCATAAAGCTCACAATGTATTTCATGTATCTATTTTACGTCCTTATGTTGTTGATGAATCACATAAACTAAATTGGAAGGAATTGCAGGTATCAGACGTGGGAAACCTCAGGGTAGAACCATTACGCATATTGGACCGTAGAGTCCGACAACTGAGGAACCGTCTGGTAGGCCAAGCTAAGGTCCAGTGGGACAAGTATAGCCTAGGATCTGCTACTTGGGCAGATGTCGAGACACTACGACGAGACTATCCCTCACTTTTGACCACCTCGAGAATATGGTTCTTGAAGGTAGGATGTATGTGACACCACCTTTTGACTTAGACAACTAGGATTACTTGAGACCTATATACTTATTTTCTAGTCACAACGAAACTATTAAATGATACACTTAAACTTTAAAATGTATGAAGTTTTATGAATGTTTAAATGTTATTATCGATGATGTATGTAATGCGATCTACTATGTGAATGTAAATTGTATGAATGATTAAATGTTATTCATGATGATGTATATGATGCGACATATTGTGAGAATGGGAATTTTATGAAGGATAAATGCTATTAGAATGNTGAAATGATGATAGTATGCAATTACATGATGATAATGCATAGAAATGTATGAGTTTGTGTTACATACTAATCTACAGGTTATGGGCTATGAAATAGCCAAGGGATAATGATGATGGAAGTTGATATCATGACCACTAGCCAAGAAACATTATGGTATGAATATTGTATTTGAAATTATATTAGTTTGGATGCATTGCTATGATATGTGGACCAGTGCAGGATTGCAGGTGAAGAGACTGCCCAAAACTGAATAAATGATGACAAAACCCCCAACAACATGGTGCCACTGTGTGTTTCATTATAGGGTGTGGACCCTAGTCCCGTTAGGAGGGGTGGAGGCATTTCCCACCATGTATCCTCCATTGTAGGGTGTGGACCCTAGTCCTATTAGGAAGGGTGGAGGCGTTTCCCACTGTGTATCCTCTGAAACCTGAAGTCATGGGAGGACGGTGATAACTCATGCTCTCCTAGACGTGTGATGATGACTGTCAGTTTCCTGCTGGGGAAGCTTGGTCGAGATAGGGACACTTCATATTACGGGTTCTATTTGGAGTTAGGTCAATATAGTTGATGCTCCAAGATAGTCTAGCAGAGGAAGGATAGGAATGGAGATGGAAGTAGGTTAAGGAGGAAGGATGAGTAGAAATAGTTGAGAGAGTATGTAGATTTGTCTGATGGTGGAATTTAATGTTTTCCTTTAAAAAAAAGAAGAAGAAAAATGTGTATATATGAATATTCATTATTATGTAACTAAACCACAGTTGTTTAAAATAAAATTGGTGAACCGAATAATAGTAATTAAATGATTTCTCAAACAATTGATTGGTTTGTTGTCTTTTATAAAACACTAGTCTTGCTGACTGAATTGGATGCATACATAAATTACTAAAGGATGGTAGTTTTGATTATTAGTACATGCATGAGACTTGTATGTACTAGCTACACATACATTTCTTGTGCATATACACTAATATGTATGAGTTTTCTTGACTTATATACTGATAGTGTCGGTCAATTGTTATGAATGTGTGAACCATGTTTCTTTTCCTTTGTACCATAAGATACCTTAACTTCGGGACGAAGTTTCCTCAAGGGTGGGTGTATGTAACGACCCTGCTTAAATATATGTATAGGATTATTAATTATAATTAATTGATAATCTGATTGTCCTAAGATGTTAGCTCAACAATAATTATTTCTTATATAATATTAACTAATTAGTTATCATTAATTAATTTTTCATAACTGTCAATGATTAATTAATTATTAATCGACTCTTTAATTATGTGAGTAAAGAATTAATGGGGTTAATAATTTAATTTATTAAGACTTACGTATACGGGAGGGTGGATAGGACATTAAATGTAAGGATAAGATAAGATAAGATAATAAATACAAGGGGATAAGGTAATAAATAAATGGATAAGGAAATTAATGAAAGGAAGAATCGGTGAAGGCGGGATATGAGGGGGAGAGACTTTCGGTGGAAGGAATTCTTTTGGGGGGAGGAGGATTTGATTTTTAGGAGGAGGAAGCATTTTGGAGGGGGATGGGAGTACTTGTTTCTTGGCTTGGATTTTGTTGTTTTGTGGTTGAGTTCTGCAGTCTTTGAATATCATTGCATGGGGCACTGAGTTTCTAGGGGTTTTGGGCACGGGGGCCAGGATTCCTTTCGGTTTCCTGGAGCTAGGGAGTCAGACATGATGCTCCTAGCTGGCTGGGAGGATAGTCAGTTTGGGCAGAGTTGGTCAGCGCATCAGGCAGCAACAGGCTGGACAACTGGGTCAATGGAGAAGTTATCATCAGGAAGAGGTAAATTTGTATTATACTTTTAAGTAATTCTTAGTCTATTATGAAATTGTTGTTCATTAATTAATTTAACATGCTTATATGATTCTTATATGCTGAATTGAAATGAATTGCTGAGTTTTCTACATAGAAGTAGAAGTTATTGTTCTAAATTTATGGATTTAATAGAATTGATTTAATTAGGTTTCTACAAATGGTATCAGAGACCTGGTTCAAAATCTGGATCCAAGGGCCTACCTACCTACCTACCTACCTACTCTGTAATCCAAGTAACATTGAAACCTTAAGAAAACCCGCAATATAAAAGAAGGAGAAACATGTAAGAAATTCCCCATAGTGTCAAGTCTCTCTCCACTTATTCAAGTGGCCTTCACGCCTATAAGGGTCTTGACCTCCTGTAAGAAGTAAGAAGTACAAAGACTAAATTGTATTAGGTTCAAAAAAAAAATCTTAAATATGAAAGAATATAGAAATGCTCACAAGTGAAAATTAGCCAAAATATCTCAACATCTATAAATATATATA
>JZKD02S1722865.1:35928-54352 GCA_000966675.3 Picea glauca
AACATTGCGAATAAACAATGAGGAGCTCACATTCATAAGTTATCAATGCTACCATAGAAATATTCCTCTTGCAAGAACCTTACATTTTATATGATATCAATCACAAGGAATTACCAAAACATTCCCCAATCATAACCATATCATCACTATCTATCTTACAATAACATTTCAATTAAATAACCAGGATTTTACATTTGAGTTGTTATGAATAACAATGGAACTATGGTAACATTTCCATAACCTAACCATATCACCACTTTTACATTACTATAATATTCAATTAAATAACAAGGATTTTACATTATATTGTTATTATTAACAATTGGAACTACAATGGTAAGACCAAAAAGTAGCCATATCGTTACTTTTATATTAAATAGTATTGCAATTAAAATAACAAGGGCCCTACATTTCATTGGTCACAATTAACAAGAAATTGGATGACTCTTCCATAAATAACCATATACTTATTATTGATATTACAAAGACCATGCAATAAAATAGCATTGATGTTACTTTTAAATGAGAACGATGATTGGCCTTACGTTTTATCCTGAACCAAAAATACATTTATAGTCACAATAGTTACATTTACATAACCAACAATATAATATAGTTGCAACAGTTACATCCTTTCTATCACAACGTTAGGTATCAAGACAACAAGGCTAGTGGCTATGAGTCATATCAGAGCCCGTTCTGGAAACCAATGTGCACATGCCATAATTCATGCATCCAGTTGGCAGCCATCAATGTCAGTGGTTAGGGGCATAATCAAAGATAGTTCCCCAAATGTCGTCTGTAGTTTCTAAAACATTCGCCAATTCCCTCTCGAAGGCACATGAATCAGAGGACGTGTTTGCAATCGCCGAATGCAGCCTTATGCAAGTTGCAGAGGCAAGAGTAATAAGGTTTAGAGGTCGTTGGGTGAAGTGTACGAGGTGGATGGGGTTTGAAGTTTAAACGAATCATTCGTCAATGATCATACCTCCAAGCAATCTAAAAACCTAGGTGGTAGCAGAGAAGTCATGTCATGTGCAAGAGAATTAAATAAAGGTGAGATAAAAATATCGCACCAGCAAAAATTGTGGAAGGAATTAAAACTTTTAATGGTTTATAGAGGACAACCATAGGTGAAGACATGATTACCATAACTAGGGCGCATTGACAAAAATTAAGACAACACGCAAGGGAAAAAATTCATGAAATGGTGACATTACCATTGAAGGGAATGCCCAGGAAAAGGGGATGGAATTTATTCCTTTCAATGGATTAGAACGTTGGGTAAAATGACCACGTCAGAAGTGAGGTTGCAGAGGTGAAGGGTAGCCGATTTAAAATCACTGTGGTGGAGGCAACAAATCAGTTCCACACCATGGCAGGGAAATGAAGTTTTAAGTGATTTTTCCAATCCAGTGGCATCGATATGTATTCACCAGATTTGCAAGGTTTGGAGTAGTTAAAACACGTGGGTATCTTTCCCCAATTCACACGGAATTATGACACCTACCTCCGGAGATTTAGTGGCCGTAAAATGAAGGGGGTAGCCTTCGCCAAACACAGAGAATCCATAACACCATTTGCATATATTATCAATAAAATTGCAGAGCATTTCCAAAAATAATCGAGATATATCCAACAAAACGCAGAGAAAGTTTAACAATAAAAAGGCAGTGATAACCAAACAATGTAGGGAATTTCTCGCAGTAAAAACGCAGAGGTATACAACAATCAGAGAAAGTTTTTAATAGAAAAAACGCAGAGATATACAATGGCAATGCAAAAAAACAATCATAGAGTTAAGATGTGAAGGAAGTAATGAAACGTGGTGGGGTTCAACCAACAATCTAAATTACGCCAGGGAAACTCAGTCATTAGGGATATAGAGGCCAGGCTAGAGTGGCCATTTATTTTTTTATTTTTTTTTATATTTTCTTTTTCAACACAGGGTTAAATTTCTTCCGACAACACATAAAGGAAACGATGAGATATTTATTTCTCATACAGTACTAAATTTAGCAACAGAGATAACATTTTTACAACATTTAATTAATAAAATAACTTCGAGGTAAATAAATAAAACAAACATTCTAGCCAACCAGGTTCAACACCGATCGAAATTAAATAACTTCATCTCAGAACACCATATAAAATGCTGACAATAGAAGAGAAGGCTAGGGCCCTAAGGTTATCTCATTGGGAGGATCACAAGGGTTACATCTGAAGAGGCGCAAAAAATAAACAACAAGGAGAAAGATAAACCAAAAGCCAAGGTCATACCGAAGGATGTATGTCATCAATCAGTATACCTATCCAATACACAGGCATATCTACTTCATAATTCTTAATGCATTCTACTCTACCAAATAAACGAGCATACCTTTGCCTTATCACCTGCCTCGAATGAAGTCTGTGTGCTCCATGTCGCTCCTTCTTGCTGACCGTCAAGACCTCACCGGTACCTCCTAGCCAATTGCTATGGGTACTCTGCTTCCCCCTTAGCCCCCCGAGCTGGAAATGAACCACACACTATCCAAATGGTACGTCTAGCTCCCAGCTCACCTCACAAGGCTGAGCTACCACTCCTATCTAAGATGGGAAATCCCAACTCCCCACAAGTAATTAGTCAAGTCACCATTCCGGCAACGTAACGCTACGCTAATAGTCAATCCCCTTTCTTCCTCATCTTCCCTTTCTTTTATAGAGTTTTTAGATTCTCCAACTTTCCCTAAATCACATTTAAATTAAGTTTTAATAAAAATATTCTAAATATTCTCCTTCGCACAAGTGTCATCCATCCCCCTCTTGTCTCCAATAATTATTTTCTTTAATTTATTAATTGTCTCAATTCCTTCACCCACCTAGAGTTTCTCCTAAATTTACTCCTAGGTGTTCCTAGATTCCCATTCAGGTTTAAATACTTTCCCTAAAATGAAGTTGCTAATTTAGTTCATTTTAGAAGGTTCTTAATTGTTCCTTACTATGTTGACCTCGCTTTTTACCATAAGTTCCCCTCTTTCCCTTATTATGTTTCGCTCTATTCCTTAGTTTTCTAATTTTTATTATTCCCTTCTTTCCCCTTTTATTAGAGCCAAAATGACAGTTGCACTAATTACACTTTTCCTTTTTATTATTAAATTAATATCTTTTTACACTTTCACAAGTTAAAGAATTTATTTCTTCTTTACAATTTTTAAATCCACTGATTTAATTAATTTCTTCACTCTCTTCATTTTACCCAAATTTTAGTTTAAATTTTTATTTTTATTTTTATAGGGTCTTATCTTAAGTTTAGACAAAAAATTTACCCTAGAGAAGTTTTAGACTTAGGACTTCGAGTCTGAACTGGGAAAAATTTAATTAGGGAAGCTCGTTAAGAATTTCTAGATGTGTTAAATGTCTTAGGGCCATCTAGGTTTGTTCCTTCATCAACATCAATGTGACGTTCCCTTCAGAACACACCACGTGATCCAAGGGTGTCACTTGCCTCATTCGTTTCTTTTGCACGACATGCCCTTCAGGATGTGCCACGTGCTCCAAGGGTGCCACTTGCCAATGTGTTCTTATTTTGCGTGACATTCCCTTCAGGATGCACCAGGTGCTCCAAGGGTGCCACTCGTCAATTTGTGTTTCTTTTGCATGACGTTCCCTTTAGGATGCACCGTGTTCTCCAAGGGTGCCACTCACCAAATTGACTAATTGGTAGACATCAATAACCCCTGGAGTCAAGAATCTGCTAGGCGAACTTGTGGGAGACTAAGGATTTCTAAGGAATAAGGCCCCCAACTTATTGCGTGCCCCTTAGAGTCATCGTGAGCGACTGTCACAGTCTGCCCTCACGGCATCGTGGATCTTCTCAAGCTAGGTAATAATTAACCTACAGTTCAAGCCATGGTGGGAGTGCTAGTAGGATGTGGCAGGGCTGCTGTCCACACCTCTCCCTCAACCTCTCTGGAAATCGTGTGCGGGCCATTTACTCCATATTTGAGTCTGATCGGCAAGATATTGTCAGCCTGCATCATCAAAAAACATGTCAGAACATGTCCACATCATATCATAAAATAAATGTAATATCACAGTAAATAAATCAACCCAAATAGCACACTCCCTGACTCAATCCAGAGTCAAAGAGGTTCTGTCAATGCCTCTGCATCCTCAAGGTCAGAAACCCTGCACACTCAGTAAAAGTAAGTTAATAGCACCTGTCTATGTCAAAGTAGTAAGACATCATGTCATCTAACATAACACATCATAATCAAGGACAAATGTTTTAATATCATAATAGTCTGGATCACTTGCGAGCAAGTGTCCACAAAAATAAATTTTCTCAGTGTGCCAGAGTAGGATGTTACATACACCCCCTCTTGGTTTAAACTTCATCCCCAAGTTTCATGGTATAAATGCTGAAATAAATGTATCACAGTATCATAAGTCTATCTATCAAACAAAACTGGAAACTGTTGGCGCATATCATATGCGTCCTCCTAGGTCGCCGAGTGCAGACTATAGTTGCCCCACTGGACCTTGACCTGATCTACCGTTCGACGTCGTAATTGTCGAATGCAGTGGTCTAAGATGCGGACTGGCTCAGCCATGAGTGCTCCCTCGTCTGATACCTACAAGGAACTCATGTTAATCACATGTGTAGGATCACTAATATAATGTCTCAAAACAGATACATGAAATACATCGTGCATACACCTCAAAGAATCAGGCAAGGCTAGTTGATAGGCCACAGGCCCCTTTTTCTCCACAATATTGAAAGGTCCCATGAACCTAGGAGAGAGTTTAGCTCCCTTTCCAAACTTGATTGAACTCTTATGAGGTTTAACCCACAAAAAGACTTGATGACCGACCTCATAGCTATGGTCGACTCGTTGCACATCAGCATAACTCTTTTGTCGATCCTACACTTCTTTAATCTTTTGTCTTATGGTTTGCATTTGGTCATCCATTTCTTGGATCGCTTCTGGTCCCATCAGGACCCTATTCTCAATCCGATCCCAACTCAAGGGCGTCCGACACGGTCGCCCGTAAAGAAACTTGAAAGGCACCATCTTAATGGTGCTATGGTAATTGTTGTTGTAAGCGAACTCTAATAGAGGCAAGAATTCTTCCCAACGCTTTTGTTGGTCCATCACATACATGCACAACATGTATTCCAAGGTTTGGTTTGTTCGTTCGATCTGTCCCTCAGTCTCTGGGTGATACGCAGTACTAAAGTTAAGTTGAGTTCCCAAGGCCTTTTGGAAACTCATCCAAAATCATCCTGTAAACACTGATACTCGATCGGATATAACCCTCTTAGGAACGCCATGCAGCCTCACAATCTCACTGACAAAAAATCTAGCTATGTCAGGTGCCTGATACGTTGTACACACAGGAATAAAGTGGGCACTCTTTGTCAGAGTGTCTACTACTACGAAAATCGAGTCATGTCTCCTTGCATTTATTGGCAATACAACAATAAAATCCATCAAAATGACCTCCCATTTCGATTTCGGAATGGCATGTGGTTGTAGTAATCCTGTTGGATGTCTATGTTCAGCCTTTACCTACTAACACTCTAGACATCTGGCCACATAGTTGACTATGTCGGCCTTCATTCCCTTACAAAAGAATAAGGGCTTAAGGTCTGCCCTCATCTTCGTAACTCCTGGGTGAGCCATTTAAACTTATTTATGAGCCTCGCTCAGGATCAACATCCTCAACTTGTCATTTGGCGGTACATAAATCTGGCTGTTAAACCTCAATAACCCATTTCTATCAAAATGAAATCCCTCATATCGTGGTACCATCATTGTATTTTGTCTAATAAATCCCTCGACCTCCTTGTACTAGTCGTCGTCACGTTGTAAGGTTAGGATCCTTTCACGTAGATTCATCCAAAGAGGCAACACCGAAAAGATGAGTGGCCTTCGACTCAAAGCATATGCCACTCGGTTCATCATTCCCTTTATGTAGGTAATCTCAAAGTCGTACTTGCTAAGCAATTTCGACCAATGCCGTTGTCGCGCGTTTGAGGTCGCTTTGCGTAAAAATGTGTTGTAGTCCACAATGATCAGTATTTAGTTCAAATTTTCATCCAACAAGGTAGTGTCTCCACACCTTCAAGGCATATACAATGGCTAATAACTCCAAATCATGCGTCACGTAGTTCTCCTCATGCCTCCTCAGTTTCCTCAAAATGTAAGCGATTACTCGTCTGTCTTGCATCAAGACTCCACCTAAGCCTTCCTTGGATGCGTCGGTGCATACCAAGAAGTTTGCATCCATTTTAGGGACCTTTAGTATTGGCATTGTCGTCAATAACTCTTTAAGCCTCCAAAATGCTTCCGCGTATTTCTCGGTCCAAACAAACTTCTTGTTTTTCTTCTGCAATTCCGTGATCAGATTTGCTATCTTCGAAAATCCCTCGACAAACTGTCAGTAGTATCCTGCTAAACCCATAAAGATACGCACTTTTGTGACATTCATTGGTGCAGGCCATTCCATAATAGCCTCAATCTTGGTTGGATCCACGGTGATGCCTTCGCCGGAGATGACATGCCCTAAGTAGTGAATCCTCGATTGATAAAGAGAGCATTTGGACAACCTTGCATACAATTGGTGCTCTCGCAGACACTGTAATACCAAGTGAAAGTGCTCGTCATGCTCCTCCATCGTCCGAGAGTAGATCAAAATATCGTCAATGAATACTTGAATGAGCTTGTCCGAGTACTCGCGGAACACCCTGTTCATCAAACTCATAAATACTCCTTGGGTATTTGTCAGTCCAAATAGAAAAACAGTAAACTCGTAATGTCTAAATCTCATATTAAAGGTGGTCTTAAGGACGTCATCTTCCTTGATCCGCAACTGGTGATACCCTGATCGCAAATGGATCTTGGAGAACACCGTCGTACCCTTCATTTGATTGAATAGGTCATCAATTCTCGGAAAGGGATATTGATTCTTTATCGTGGCCATGTTCAGTTGACGGTAGATGATGAAAATCTTCCACGATCCTTCCTTCTTCTGTATGAAAATAACTGGTGCACCCCATGGTGACACACTAGGACGTATCAATCCTAGATCTAGCAACTCCTTCAGTTGCATTTTCAACTCTTGTATCTCCAGGGTCGACATCCGATAAGGCGTTCTCGCTATCGGTTTAGTCCCCGGTTTTAGGTCTATGGTAAACTCCAACTCCCTCTCTAGAAGCATCCTAGGTAACTCCTCTGGAAACACGTCCACAAACTCTCTCACCACCGGAAGGTGTTCTAGACCTTCCGCTACTCCCTTCTCATTTACCACAAGGATAGCATAAATATTTCACCCGTTGTGCATACTCTTTCGTAGCTTTAAGGAAGAGACAAATCTCAAGGAAACACCCTGGTTCCATCCTACAGTTACATGTCTTTGTCCCTCGTCATCGACCAAGCTCAACAGTTTTTTCTTACAGTTGAGTATCGCCTCATGCGATTCCAACCAATCCATACGAATTACGAGATTGTAAGATCTTAATATTGTAATGTATAGGTTGGTCCTCGTGAGAAACTCTCCCAGGTTAAGGGCACATCTTGTAACCTTTCCTCCAACCTTCTGTTTGGCTCCCGAAGCCATCCCTACGAAGCTAAACTCATCATGTTCGACTGCCTTTACCTTAATCCTTTTTAGCATTGCACCAGAAATGAAAATCTCAGTAGCACTAGGATCTATCAAAACAGTAAGGGTCTAGTCAGCGATGGAACATTTCATATCGATCACAGTCGACTGATGCTCTACCTCGTGGTTATTCACCGTTACATGAATCCAATGGGCCTTACCCATATCTCCCACTGTAGTAGGTCCGACGGATCTGGACACTATGGTCCTCTCCACAGGATAGTCACACTCGTAGTGTGGCTCCCCACACATCCAAAACCCCTTCTTCATCCCATAAGTCCTGGTACCCGAAGTAGAAGATGACGACCAACTGGCCTGAAACCCTGGTCTATTCTGTTGAACAGGCCTAAACTGTTGTTGTTGTGGGCGATGTTGTTGCAGATACTATGGTATCCCATAAGGTGTCCGCTTCTGAGGTGGCGGTCGTCGGGATGTAGTGAAGGTGGATCCCCTCTGGAAGCCACGATATGTTGACGTAAGTCTCATTGGGATCTGATGTTGTGTGATTCCAGATGAACCCTTCCCTGTAGGTCTCGCTGGAGTCCTGGTCTGAACCCCACTAATAAGCTCCTCCTCTGCTATGAGGGCCTTCTAGATGACATCATGCAAGGTTTGAGGCATCAAAATCCTAACCTTTGCATGCAGGCTTCCATCAAGGCCGAACACGAACCGGTTGACCTTAAGCTTCTCTGTGTTAAGGTGTGGAGCATACTAAAGCAGCTCCATAAAAGGTGCCTCGTACTTGGGTACCGTATGAACTCCTTGTCATAATGTGTTGAACTCATTGAGCTGACGCTCAATGAATTCCTCAAAAAGTTACCTCTCTCGAAATCGTTCCTCGATCAATTCCCACGACACGTCTTCGACGTCCATGTTCAGTTGCGGTAGGAGCGTCTTCCACCATAGAAGAGTGCTCCCGTTCAGTTGAAAGACCACCATGCAGACATTCATGTTGGAGGTATAATCGCGAAGTTCGAAGCACATCGCCATATTCTCCAACCATGCCTCAGCGACGGCGCCATCCAGGGCACTAAATAAATCGGGAAATTTAACCTTCTTGAGTTCACAGTGAATGCTACTAGTAATGGTTGGTGCGTGTGGTAGAACCTCAACAAATGCCAGTGCCTTGGGCTCATATCTGTCCAAGTGACTGATTAGTGCTTCTGACATGCGCTGAAAATATCTCATCATCCCAACCACGTCGCAAACTGCTATATGCTCCTAATCGAGAACGTGCTCGCCTCCCTGGGGGTTAGACCCCTCAGGTGTGGATGCTACTCGAGGCATCACGGCTCCTCCCCTAACACCCCGTCGTCTCCCTCCGCGACTTCCTCTAACCATGTTTACCTTCATGCACACAATCAACTCGATCAATGATAGTATAATCAAATCAAATCATGTCACGAAAGCCATAGAAAATCCCATGTCATGGCTCGAGTCGGCCCTGATACCATATGTAACAAACCTCCTCGCTACACTGACAATCCTCTTATAACAAGTGCAAATTTTTTTTTTGTTACAGGTGTGTGCGCACGTGTACAAGAGAACTAAGAACCTTCGACTCTACATCGCCACCTGACGACGAATAAGACACAACCACAATGAACACAAGAAGATGACATAAGATGCACAACAAGTGACTGTATGCAATTAACGATTATCAATCGACAATAAGTAAGACAGACTACCCATCCATCCTACCCTGTAATGGTTAGGACCTCCAAGACACATAAACAACACTCAAGCCTAGGTTCCCATTGATTTTAACCATTTAAGGTCTCAGGGCTGGCAACTGTTCTGAGGAACATGGAGGTGTCTACATCCTGCATGACAACTTAAGACCAAGCCTACTAAGCCAATGATAAAGACACCACCATCCATCACAGTCAACAAGGTTATGTAATAACCACAAAACTACAGTAACCCTTATCATACTTGATAACAACTTTACATTTTATTGTTACGAAAATCTTGCAAATAAATTACAATTACCAACCTTTTACTTATTATCTAATAACCATAAAGATGCAATATCCTTTACTATACATGATAACCACGTTACCCTTTTTTATTACTAAACCCTTGCGATAAATTACAATTACATAAATTGTATATGTTTCAACCATAAAATTTCAATGACCTTACATGATAAAAACATTACGAATAAACAATGAGGATCTCACATTCATAAGTTATCAATGCTAGCATAGCAATCTTCCTCTTGCAAGAACCTTACATTTTATATGATATCAATCACTAGGAATTACCAGAACATTCCTTAATCATAACCATATCATCACTATCTATCTTACAATAACATTTCAATTAAATAACTAGGATTTTACATTTGAGTTGTTATGAATAACAATGGCACTATGGTAACATTTCCATAACCTAACCATATCATCAATTTTACATTACTATAATATTCAATTAAATAACGAGGATTTTACATTATATTGTTATTATTAACAATTGGAACTACAATGGTAAGACCAAAAAGTAGCCATATCATTACTTTTATATTAAATAGTATTGCAATTAAAATAACAAGGGCCCTACATTTCATTGGTCACAATTAACAAGAAATTGGATTACTTCCATAAATAACCATATTCTTATTATTGATATTACAAAGACCATGCAATAAAATAGCACTGACCTTACTTTTAAATGATAACGATGATTGGCCTTACGTTTTATCCTTAACCAATAATACATTTACAGTCACAATAGTTACATTTACATAACCAACAATATAATATAGTCACAATAGTTACACCCTTTCTATCACAACGTTAGGTATCAAGACAATGAGGCTAGTGGCTATGAGTCTCGTCAGAGCCCATTCTGGCAACCAATGTGCGCATGCCATAATTCATGCATCCGGTTGGTAGCCATCAATGGCAGTGGTCAGGGGTAGAATCAAAGGCAGTTCCCCAAATGGCATCTGTAGTTTCTAAAACATTCATCAACTCCCTCCTGAAGGCACATGAATCTATTCATGCAATGCGCAGAGAGAGGACGTGTCTATAATCATCGCACGCGGCCTTACGCAAGTTAAACGAGGTGGATGGAGTCTGAAGGTTAAACGAAGCATTCGTCAATGATCATACCACCAAGCAATCTAAAATCCTAGGTCGTAGCAAGGAAGTCTTGTCTTATGCAGGTGAATTAAAGAAAGGTGATATAAAAAATCACACCAGCAAAAATTGTGGAAGGAATTAAAAATTTTAATGGTTTATAGAGGACAACCATAGGTGAAGACATGAGTACCATAACCAGGGCGCAGTGACAAAAATCAAGACAACACGCAGGGGAAAAAATTTGTGAAATGCTGACATTACTATTGAAGGGAACGAATAGGAAAAAAGGGATGGAATTTATTCCTTTGAGCGCATTAGAATGTTGGGTAAAATGAGCACGTCAGAAGTTAGGTTGCAGAGGCGAAGGGTAGATGGTTTAAAATCACCGCAGCAGAGGCAGCAAGTCGGTTCCACACCATGGCAGGGAAATGAAGTTTTAAGTTATTTTTCCAATCCAGTGGCAGCGATATGTATTCACCAGATTTGCATGGTTTGGAGTGGTTAAAACGCATGGGTATCTTTCCCCAATTTTCACGGAATTATGACACCTACTTGCAGAGATTTAGTGGTCGTAAAATGAAGGGGGTAGCCTCCACCAAACGCAGAGAATCCATAAAACCATGTGTAGATATTATCAATAAAATTGCAGAGCATTTACAACAGTAATCGTAGAGATATCCAACGAAACACAGAGAAATTTTAACAATAAAAACACAGTGATAACCAAACAACGCAGGGAATTTCTCGCAGTAAAAACGCAGAGGTATACAACAATCACAGAGAGTTTTTAACAGCAAAAACATAGAGATATACAACGACAATGAAGAGAAACAATCACAGAGTTAAGATGCGAAGGAAGTAATGCAATGCGGTGGGGTTCAACCAACAATCTAAATTACGCCAGGGAAACTCAGTCATTAGGGATATAGAGGCCAGGCTAGAGTGGCCATTTATTTATTTTTATTTTTTTATATTTTCTTTTTCAACATAGGGTTGAATTTGTAACACCAACCAATAAAGGAAACGATGAGATATTTATTTCTCATATAGTACTAAATTTAACAATAGATATAACATTTTTACAGCAGTTACCCAATAAAAGAACTCCGAGGTAAATAAATAAAACAATCATTCAATCCAACCAGGTTTAACACTGATCGAAATTAAATAACTTCATCTCAGAAAACCATATAAAATGATGACAACAGAAGAGAAGGCCAGGGCCCTAAGGTTATCTCATTGGGAGGATCACAAGGGTTACATCTGACAAGGTACAGAAAATAAACAACAAGGAGCAAGACAAACCAAAATCCAAGGTTGTACCGAAGGACGTATGCCATCAATCAGTATACCCATCCAATACACGGGCAGATCTACTTCATAAGTCTTAATAAATTCTACTCTACCAAATAAATGAGCGTAACTTTGCCTTATCACCTCCCTTGAATGACGTCCACGCGCTCCGTGTCGCTCTTGCTCGCCAACCGTCGAGACCTCACCGGTACGTCCCAGCCAATCGCTAGGGGTACCCTTCTTTCTCCTTATCCCCTCGAGCCACAAAGGGTCCACACACTATCCAGATGGTACGTCTAGCTCCTAGCTCGCCTCGTAAGGCCGAGATACCACTCCTATCCGAGCTGGGAAATCCCAACTCCCCACAAGTAATTAGTCAAGTCACAATTCCTACAGCATAACGTTACGCTTACAACCGATCCCCTTTCTTCCTCATCTTCCCTTTCTTTTATAGAGTTTTTAGACCCTCCAACTTTCCCTAAATCACATTTAAATTAAGTTTTAATAAAAATATTCTAAATATTCTCCTTCGCAGAAGTGTCGTCCATCCCCCTCTTTTCTCCAATAATTATTTTCTTTAATTTACTAATTGTCTCAATTCCCTCACCCACCTAGAATTGCTCCTAAATTTACTCCTAGGTGTTCCTAGATTTCCGTTCCTGCTTAAATACTTTCCCTAAAACGAAGTTGCTAATTCTGTTGATTTTAGAAGGTTCGTAATCGCAGATTCCTTACTATATTGACCTCGCTTTTTACCATAAATTCCCCTCTTTCCCTTATTATGTTTCCCCCTATTCCTTGGTTTCCTAATTTTTATTATTCCCTTCTTTCCCCTTTTATTAGAGCCTAAATGGAAGTTGCGCTAATTACTCTTTTCCCTTTTATTATTAAATTGATATCTTTTTACACTTTCACAAGTTAAAAAATTTATTTCTTCTTTACAATTTTTAAATCCACTGATTTAATTAATTTCTTCACTCTCTTCATTTTACCCAAATTTTAGTTTAAATTTTTATTTTTATTTTTATAGGGTCTTTTCTTAAGGTTAGACAAAAATTTTACCCTAGAGAAGTTTTAGACTTAGGACTTAGAGTCTGAACTGGGCGACATTTAATTAGGGAAGTTGGTTAAGAATTTCTTAATGTGTTAAATGTATTAGGGCCATCTAGGTTTGTTCCTTCATCAACATCAATGTGACATTCCCTTCGGGATGCACCACATGCTCCAAGGGTGCCACTCACCTCATTCGTTTCTTTTGCACGACGTCCCCTTCAGGATGCACCACGTGCTCCAAGGGTGCCACTCACCAAATTGTGTTTCTTTTGCGCGACGTGCCCTTCAGGATGCACAACGTGCTCCAACGGTGCCACTCATCAACTTGTGCTTCTTTTGCGCGATGTGCCCTTCAGGATGCACCACATGCTCCAAGGGTGCCACTTGCCAACTTGTGTTTCTTTTGTGTGACGTTCCCTTCATGATGCACCATGTCCTCCAAGGGTGCCTCTCACCAACTTGACTGATTGGTAGACATCAATAACCCCTGGAGTCAACACTCCACCAGGTGAACTTGTGGGAGACTAAGGGTTTCTAAGGAATAAGGAACACGAATTATTGCGTGCCCCTTAGAGTCATCGTGAGCAACTACCGCAGTCTACCCTCACGACATCGTGGATCCTCTTGAGATAGGTAATAATTAACCTACATTTCGATCCACGACGAGAGTTCTAGTAGGCTGTGGCAGGGCTGTTGTCCACACCTCTAGCTAAACCTCTTTGGAAATTGTGTGTGGCCGCTTTACTCCATATGTGAGTCTGGTCGGCAAGCTATCGCCAGCCTGCATCATCAACAAATGTGTCAGAACATGTCCACATCATATCATCAAATCAATGTAATATCACAGTAAATAAATCAACCCAAATAGCACACTCCCTGACTCAATCTGGAGTCCAAGGGGTTTCGTCGATGCCTCTGCATCCTCAAGGTCAGAAACCATCCACACTTAGTAAAACTAAGTCAATAGCACCTCTCTATGTCAAAGTAGTAAGACATCATGTCATCTAACATAACGCATCATAATCAAGGACAAATATTTTAATATCATAATACTCCGGATCACTTGCGAGCAAGTGTCCGCAAAAATAAGTTTTCTCAGTGTGCCAGAGCGGGATGTTACAAAGAGAAAATACATTGATACAAAGAGAAGCACCAAGTGACATCAAAAGGGGGACAAATTGGTGAATATTTGTTGAGTTAACTCAACAGAAGTGAAAAAAGATCTCAGGTTTTTAGGAACATGTGTAAAAATAAGATTGACAGTTCGTCAATGAAGAAATCTCAATTTGACAGATGGTTAATGAACAGGAGGCTCACACAAGTGTCAAATACCTAGGCTAATCTTAAAAAATAAAAGATAACAAAGAGAATGTGACACCATTCTAAATAAGATATGAAATCTCAGAAATACTTACATGACACAAAGATCTTCATGTAATGCTTATAACCATATACACTGCAACAAGTCACTTGGTTAGTTTCAGATCGATATTTAGCTCAGGGGTGACAGAGTGAGCATATGTGTCAGCTCTAATATAAGGTTGGGAGGAACAGTCCACTTGACTTTTGTTTTCCCCTAAATAAATCCGGGTTACATGTTTTCTTCCATTCTCTTCTCAATTAAGTTATTATTTCTTTAGTAATTTGTGCATAATATATTTTGATTAAATTCAATTTTAAATGTAAGTTTTGAATATTCTATTAGAATTTTGTTTCCATGTAGTTTGAAGTTTATAGATAAGTTATAATTGTTTCTAATCTAATTAAATATTAGAGGATTTTACTGTGTATCATTCCATTATACAATAGTCACGATAAATATCATAGACAAATGATTATATCCATAACCAATACAAAAAGTATAAGCAAAATTGTCAAACATAGAGGAAATTATATAAATGGAATATACAACCAACATGTTAGATGTAAATTATAATGCTAATTTCGTGAAGATGTTCTAGAATATATACAGAAACGAAACTATATAAATGGATATACAACCAACATGCTAAATGTTAAACGATAATGTTGTTGCCATGAATAAAATCTTGAATGTAAAAATAAGGTTAAGATTGTCGATTATTAACAGCTAAAGGACATAACAATAAGTAGAAACAATCGGGTATTTTTGTAACCCTCTTTAAATTATAAGGGAACTAATAAAATTATATGAGCAAGGAAAGTAAAGGCCAGAACCACTAGCAACCACAAACTGAGAAACAAAGAAAAATTTCCATTGATAAATAGTTAACAGAGCTACATAATTATTGACTTGACTTTGTAAATTAACACTAGTGAAAGTCATTTTTACATGCACAAGGGTTTAGATTGATTTTAGTTAAAAATGTAACAATAGTTACATAATCCCTTATACACAACCATACATCCAGGGAATCCTTGCAAATGACATGCAAAGAAAAGATTCTACTTATTGTTGAAATTAGACCAAAATAGTCGATAGATCCAGGACAAGTAACCATCCCACTAGTTCGAATAGAGAATATGGTAACATACACTCATCCAGATATAACGTTTATTTACAAACCGAGTTACCTATCAAGGTTGAACACCCTATCTAGGAAATCATAGTCGTTACCTATCACAAGGTTTTAAACAAAAAAAAAAACTTAAAGTGGCACCCGGGTATGGTAAATTTCACAGTTACAAAAGGAAAACACTTAAAGTTAAACTTAAAAGGTATGTAGAGGGTTGATATAGGTTAAACCCTGCTAGTTTGTCCAAGCATACTTGCATTTATGCATAAACATTACATAAAGAAACAAAAACTTTCATAAGAGGATGACAAAGAGTTAGGGTATGAAATTATTACGAGGAAAAACTCTAACCCGAGATGGATTTCCTATAGAAGAATGTCTCGACAAACTAGATTCAACATTCCTTTCTTATGGGTACCCTCAAACATAACAAAGGTCTCATCATTAAATGAAGTTGCAAGATACCAAATATGTAAAATATGTAGAATAGAAATGAAATGCTAGAAATGACAGAATGACAGTAAAATATCCAGCATAATCTTCACAATACACAGAAATGATATACAAAATAGCAATAGAAATAACACTTTGATTCAGATAGAAATGTTCACAGGCCTCTTCGAGGGGCCAACCTCCATTCGAGCAGCGCTCTGTTACAATAATATCCAAGCTAGGGTTCTCATACCCTCACCTCTTATTTATACTAAATATGCCTATTAAGAGAAGCATCTAGAGGAAGATCCTTCTAGAATCGGAAGCTTCTATTAGGTCTTCTTACATCCGCCTTATTCTATTTTATTGAAAGGCCATATTAATATTGACCTTTATTACATCTAAATACATTGATCTACCTATGTGCGGGTTAGGACCTTAACATGTCCACCCCCTTAAAAACAACCTTATCCTCAAGGCTTGAGATGTGGAAACTGCTGCAGAATGGTAGTTGGTTCCCAAGTGGCATCTGCTGGAGTCATGTATTTCCACTGTACTATCACTTCCTTGATGGTTCTCTGACGTAGGCGACGCTCATGCTGGTCCAAAACTGCTTCTGACTGTAGCCAAATGGAGCCTTCTTCAGCTAACTATGGAAGGTTGGTTTGAATTTGGAACCTGGTTCCAATCACCTTCTTCAAGCATGAAACATGAAAAACAGGATGTAGCTTCGACTGAATGGGCAGAGCTAACTAATATGATACTTGTTCCACATGCTTGAGAACTTTGTAAGGGCCATAGAATTTGGGTGCTAGCTTCTGAAAATGCTCGGCCTTGAGGGAAGTTTCCTTATATGGTTGTAGTCACAGAAACACCTGATCCCCTTCTACAAATTGATGTTCAGAGTGACCTTGATCTGCTTGTTGCTTCATTCTATTCTGTTCCATGACCAAGTTCTCTTTAAGGGTATGAAGGATGTCCTCTTGAACGGTAAGTGTTTGGTCAATTTCCTAGACCTTCGAGGTACCTGGTAAGTATGAGAGAACTGAAGGTGGATTTTGTCCATATACTGCTTCAAAGGGAGTCATGCGAGTGGTTGTATGGTATGTAGTGTTGTACCACCATTTGGCGAGGGGTAACCATTAAACCCATTGGTGTTGTTTTTCAGAGGCAAAGCACCTCAGATATGTTTCCAAACACTTGTTGACAACTTCCGTTTGACCATCCGTTTGGGGATGATAAGATGAGTTGAGATGCAATTGTGTGCCTTGTAGCTTAAACAATTCTTGCCAAAAATTGCTTGTCAAAGTTGGGTCTCGATAAAAAAAAATAGAGTGCGACATGCCATGTAGCTTGAATACCTGGTCCATGAAAATTTGAGCCACCATGGATGCAGTAAATGGGTGGGAAAGAGCGCAGAAATGAGCATACTTGGAGAGGCAATCAACCACCACCATTATGACTGATTTATTCCCCGATTTGGGTAGGCCTGTAATAAATTCCATAAAGATATCCTTCCAAATAGTAGGGGGAATCGGAAGCGGTTGGAGGGTGCCTAGGGATTTGACTGTTTCTCCCTTGTTGCATTGACACACCTCACATTTAGCGACAAACTTATGGATGTCCTATTTCATACCCTCCCAGAAAAAAGAGCATTTGACTCGGTCATATGTTTTGGTCAACCCTGAGTGCCCAGCTGTGGGTGTAGCATGAAGCTCAGAAAGCACCGTGGATTTGAGCTTGGATTGTTTACTTAAATACAAGAGAACTTTATATCGAAGTTCATCCTAGAGCCAGGAGCATCCTAGGGGAGCTGGAGCCTTGTTCTGCAGTTGTTGTATCATATGCGAACTTTTTGGATCTTGAAGCCATTCCTAGCGCACAGCTTGGAGATAATCAGATACAATGAAGGAAAGAGAAAAAATAGATCCTTCATCTTCATATTTTCGGGACAGTGCATCTGCCACGACATTGTCTTTTCCCTTCTTGTAAATGATCTCATAGTCATATCCAAAGAGCTTAGTCACCCATTTTTGTTGTTCCTGAGAGGGAATGCGTTGTTCTAGAAAGTACTTGAGGCTTTGATGGTCCAAGAGATACGGACGCCACAACTCAACATCATGCAAAATCACCAACATTTCTTTTTCATAAATGGGTTTGCCCAGATTCTTTTCAGACAGTTGCTTTCTAGTGAAGGCCAAAGGTCGACCCTCTTTCATAAGGACAACACCAATTCCTTTCCCTGAGGCATCACATTCCAACACAAAAGTCTTTGTGAATTCAGGAAGGGCCAGAACCAGAGTGGTGCACATGACCATCTTCAAAGTTTGAAAAGCTTGAGCAACTGTTGGAGTCCAAGTGAAAGAGTTATTTTTTAGGAGAGTCGTGAGAGGTGCTGCAATCTTTCCATAGTTCCTA
>JZKD02S1722865.1:62585-81890 GCA_000966675.3 Picea glauca
AAAATCTGATTTCTTTACAGTTATAGTTAAAATATTTTATTTTTATAAAATTCAGAGATTTATTTTTTTATAACAAAATGCAAAGGACTGCTAGGCTCAATGTTCAAATAAAAGATGAGGATGACATTTATTTTTCTACCACAAATACAAAATATTGCTAAAATTAATTTTGGAATAGAAGATGAGGATGACATAAGCATTTAATTGTCACCTTCCTTTCAAAGTAATTTTTTAGATTTTTTCATTTTATTTTTTGCAAATGTAGTATTATATTATAAAAAAAAAATTAAAATAATAAATGACATAAGCATTTAATTGTCAGTTTTCTTTTAAAGTAATTTTTTAGATTTTTTCATTTTGTCTTTTGCAATATAGTATTATATTAGAAAAGAATTTTTAAAATAATAATTATACTTATAGATGTTTTTTCTTTATATTGTTTTAGATTATGTATTTTTTTTTTGTTTTCTTGCATGAAGGTTTTATGAAGGTCTCATCCATGTGCTATATCCTCTAATCATAACAGAAGCCATGTGTCATAACCTCTAATCATAACATAGAAAAGATGTATATAGTGCTCAAGTAAGAGTACAATTATAAGGAAACCCTTACCTATTAATAACAATAAACATTTTTAATATTATCAAMATTTTACTTTTCTTAATTAACATAACTAGTATTGCAGTTTTTAACATTTATTATTTTTAAATTAATATTTTATATGAAATTTACTAAACTCAATTCACTTCAATTTTTATGCATATCTAAATTTTAATATAAGTTATTAACATAAACATATTGCATCAATTGAATAACCATACATAGATATTTTATATTTATAGTTAGGGATAGGTTGTGTCATCTATATGTATATTTTTATGTTGCTCTAAAATAACCTCCATAGATTCATTTTAATCGGGGATTTAAAGATTTAGAGGGATCAAATCTTTAGAGGTGCAAACATTTAGCCTTTCCTCAAATTCTGACCACTAGTAAGATATACTTACCTCCTAATTTTTGTTTTTATTAATTGAACCAACTTTTTTAATTAAAGATTTTTTTTTTTAAATCTTTATAATCTAACATCAAATGAAAACTTTTTTCCATACTAAATTATAAAACACCTCTACACACAATCACTCTATATAAACCAAGCCCTACAATAATCCAATAATCCAAATATACACTAGATGAAAAATCATAAGCTTATTTTAGATCTGAGGTGACTATATCCGTAAATCCCGCAAAACACTCGATTTGCCAATCTGGGTAAAGTCCGAAAGGAAGATCGCACGCTTATTAAATGGTTTACTAGGTATATTGGTGTTTTTCCAGTAAAGTCTATCCTTTAACTCAATTTAAATTTGTCGTCTGATATAATTTAAATTAAAACATCGAACACTCAACCACAAATTTGCTTCTCTTTATTTATTTATTTTTAGAGACGTTGAACTGAGTTCGTTGGGCTAGGGTTCTGAGGATCGAAATTTGCAACCTCTCCTCCAACGATTATAAATTACTTCACCTGAAATGAAAAACAAAATTACGTCATTAACTTCCCTCACTTTTGAGACGCTCCAACTGAGAACGCGGATGCGAAAATTAAGTCATTAACTTCCCTCCCGTTGATTTAAAACCCAAAAACAATTGACCTCAATTACTTATAATTCGAGCCAAAAATGTCTCTCTGAATTAGACGTGCAAACTATTCTGCACACTACGTCTATAAACTATCCCCATTTATCGCTGCGTTTAAAGCAACTAGTGTATCGACCATTCAAATGCAATTTTCCGTCAACTAGTGCATCAATCGTTCAAATGCAGTTTACCGGTAACTAACGAGTTGAAATGTACCCTAAACAAAACTTGTGGTGGGCCTCCAAATTCCACGTGAGGTATTTATTTGCACAAGACTCCACGCAACCACTCTAAAAGTATTTCAAATGTTTTCATGTAAGGATGGATAAGAGAGCACGATTTAAAATTCTTCAATGTGTAATGGTGGCACAGAGAACACGACTTAAAACAGTCTCTTCAACGTATAATTATGGCCAAGAGTATTGGAGTGCTCTATAGTCACCTATATATCACCTATAACATCTAATATAATCACTAATTTTTAGAACATATAAACCTTTTAAGGTTTAACTACTAAAACCTCATCTATAACCTAATTGGAATAACCCATTGTTCCTAACCATATATTATTATCTTCCGAGTAATAAAAAACATAATTGTTTTACTCCTTTAACAAATCATTCTTAATACATATAAGATATCATCCCTAGCACATATAAATATATGACTATAACCCATAAATTTTATTACTCCAAGCACCTAACTCTCTTAACATGATAACCACTATCTCTCATAATTCTTTCCATGAAAACTAACACTTAAGTCAGTTAACCCCTATTACTTATAACCCCTTACTACTRACTCATATTAACACTTAATATAACATGATATCTATATAATCTSTAAAACTTATGACCATGAATCCATAACCCCTAGTAATAATAACTTTTAATGTTATCCCTTTATCATAGACACTTATAACCCCTAACACCTAATACACATATAGCCTTCAGATGTTTAGCATTTGACCCTAAAATTCTCTATTCCCTTATTTCATAACACAATATCTCATAACTACTACAACCCCTTACACTTAAACCCTAATCTATAATCCATTTAAATTTATGAATCCAAACATCTATGACCACTAATATAAGCAATAAACATTATAATCCCTCGTGTTCTAAGCATTACCATCCCTGTAATCCTATGATCCCTATAACCCTTAATCCCTATAATCCCTAAGATCCATAACTCTTACTATTTACAACCCTAAATCTATATATTTCATAACACCTATGATTCATAACTCTTATAACCCTTAGTCCATTTATGTAACGACTGAGTTGTTACCACCACAAAAGCGATGCACAACATGTAACTTTTTTTTTACTCTTAAAGTTGTGTTGGGAAAAAAAATACCTCACCATTAATAACGACATCATTGACAATAATGCATTATCTAAGTGAAACAACAATAACGCATTTACAATGATCACAAAGCTAATCCGACACATCATCGCCGTGAATGACGAACACACAATGACACAATCATTCGTTACAATAAAGTAATTGGTGGAATAAGTAAATAACCAACAATTGTTCAATGCATTGACCCTTCATTGAGCTCCACAATAAAGAGCCCATCAATCAAGCATTACCTTAAATTTTCATTATCCATGAGAAAAGTAAAATCTAAGCATTACACCATACATCATTCAACGCACATGTTCAATCTTAATCACTTAGTTATACATGCATCATCAATAGTTAATGCATGCCTAAAATCTAGCTACTAATCACAACAATCACAGGCTCATGAAATCTAATATCTTAATCCACCATTCCTGACCTTAAATTTTAATGCGTGCAATAATCAATATCTAAAACCATCGTTCAATACCTTAATATTATTCTAGTGCAATAATCCACATATTAAGACATTACACATCAACATGATTCCCTTGCACAATTAAATCTACAAACTTAAATACTCAATCCATCTAACAATGACATAAGTCATGGCGCAATCCTCTACATAATCAAATTTTTAGGCGCATCAAACATTTTTCTTAACGTCCAGGTGTGTGAGCATTCAACCTCTATGAACATGTTAATTAGACTCCACCAAAGATTAATGATTATTTAATCATGATGAAAGAAGGTAGCCACGGAAACAATGTGCTAATAAATCATTGGAGAAATGAGAGTTTGATGACCTTATGGATACTTAGACCCTTATGGGATTTAACTAAGTTTACAATTAAGGCAAGAAAAAAAATGTTCATTAATTTACTAAATAAAAGACGTCTCGATAATATGAATATGATTTCTTCATTAGTGTTCCTCTGCGAATATATGAATTTACAACTAAATAAATGAATTTACACTTTTGTTGTAAATGAATAAATTCACATAAACAATAAATTTTTCATTCAAAATTGTTTTATACAATCTCCTTACAAAAAAAACCCAATAAAGCTATAAAGGATTGAATGCAAAGTTAGTTTTCAATTAACAAGTCATTAAATTTAAATATTAAAATTTAATTTGTTTTTCTTACTTAAATGTAAAAGGAGCCACTAAAATTTAATACTATAATTTTAATCTACGACAAATTCTGACTGCGACAACTTGTCCTTAGTGACCATTTCGTGCAATCAACATTAACTAAAAGATAAGAGAATTTTTTTATTCATGCATTAATTCGATGGTCAAACAGAGTTTAGCGAATAGGATATCTATACTCAGGCCTTTTGGCCTATCAGGAAAAAGCTTACACAAAGATTTCAAATTGGAATAAAAAAGCACAGGCTAACACGAATATTATGGTGTAATTAATGTTTTTTTGAAAAGAATAAAAACTTGGAGTCTGGCAAGGAAATTGCGTTGTTAGGAACAACGATGACACTAGGGGATAAGAATACCATCTTAGGGACATATTCAGTAAACCACCTCATAGATGTAGCCACCCAAAACAAAAAAAAAGATGGTAGAGGTATTATAAGGAAACACATTCCAGTTCATTGAAGCACATAGATGGTCGTTGAGGTAGGAAGCATTGGATTCCCCACTAGTTCGCTAGTTTTTTGCATGTCGAAGAAGCTAAAAGGAACTACAGACTCTGTGAGGGATGGGCCTGACAATACTCCTCTGGAAAAGCAGAGAAGTCACCCAACAATGTGTCCCAATCCACCTGGGACACGCCACGAGGATGCCCACGAGGGAGCCAACGCTCCATGTAAGAGTGGGAGGTTTCTCCCAATGGTTCTGGTCTTCCAGGGTGTGGTTCCATATAGAAGCAGAATCGGTAAAGATAAAGAGATTAAGGGAGAGGGTAAAAGACTCTTGTGTTACCAACTGAAGACAGCAAGCCTTCAAGCATTCTAATTCATGCATTGAGGTTCACGATTGCGCTTTACCCACTTGTTGTTGACTAGTCGCTAAGGAATGCCCGAGTAAAATAAACGGGGGTTGCTACAGCTCAAGGATACTCCCCCAGATTCCTCGGCATACCCATATTGAAATTGAGAAGGCCTCAACTAGAGGTTTTACCTCCCCTGAAATTGTATTCCTTTTAAAAAAAAACCTCAACTAGAGGGCGGAAACCTTTAAGAATAAATCCTAGGTGGTTACTCCCATGACATCCTATTTATTTTATAATTAACTGCAGGTTTCATGTTGAACTTGACTGACTAAAAACAATTGAAACCAGTTGCTAGTATTGATTCCCCTGAGTAAGGGCTAGAACGAGTTTCTAAAATTCTTAGTGCTTTGTTTTCAAAAGTATCACTCCGCACTTTTGTTTTTACAAGAATAGGTAGGCAACACATAAATTTAATTTGTACATGTGGGTCATCAAGACTCTCTCCAAGGACACAGGGATACGCGATGTGATGGTTGCATAAGCACTTACTTTTTTTTGAAAACATCATGAAGGGATAAAATGAAATTAAAGAGCATAGAAAAATATAAACGCTAACATATATAAAAAAAGTAGAGAGAGTTAAGAAAACCAAATTGTTGGTGAAGCAACAATAAATTTATGCCAAAAATTTATTGTAGAAGCAACAAAATCATTCAACAAAATCACTTTAATCCCTCAAGAAAATAAATATAAATCATGCAACAAAAATCACTCTAAATCTCCCAACAAAGTCGCTCAACAAATCAATGTAATCGCTAAACAAAATCCACTATAATTTCTCAACAATATCGCTCAAAAAATTCACTGTAATCGCTACTGAAGGGAGGGGCTACAAGAAAAATGAGTTTTAAGAGACCAACTTGACTACAAACCAACAACCTAAAACCCCAATACAAATTGAAACTGATTAAAAACTTAGATTTAAAGCCTTACTATGAGCTGATAGAATAATGCCAACTGCAAATGCATCAGTTGCTTCATCATCATTATAATCTCATACATAGGAAAATTTTAACTAAAATAAAACAAAATTCAAATACACATACCGATTCCATCATGATCCTGCCTGACTGATGGGACCTTACCGGTACCTTCCAGCCAATGCTAGGGGTACTCTTCTTCCCCTGAGCCCCCCGAGTTGCAAAGGGTCCATGCAAACAATAGAAAACGTTATCTCTTATCTCTCCTCGCAAGGTCGAGATACCAATCGTTACCCAAGATGGGTGTTCCAACTCCCACAAGAGAAAATCTAGTGAAGATGAAATCCCGATAGCATAACCTTAGGCAAACTAGACGTAATCCATACTCCTCCTCTACCATCCTTTTAATATAGTTTTCAAGTGATCAATTTCCCAAACCCTCATTAGATTCTTTTTTCATTTATTTAATTAGGAAAAACATCCCCCGTACACATGTTGCATGATCCCCTAGTTGCACGAGAAAATCAATTTATTAATTAATTAAATTTTCCTAAATGCCTCACCCACCTGAAAGTGTTCCTATAAATTCTCCTCGTTGTCCCACTATTCCCTTACAATTATTAAATGATTTCTTCCTTACTTAAATCCTACCTAAGTTCTTATATAGAAAGTTACAAAGGCTAGATTCCTTACTAAGTTAGACATTCCCCTTTTTCTTTAAGTTTTCCCTTTTCTTTAAGTTCCCCTTTTCTTCAAGTTTCCCCCTTTTTTAACTAAGTTCAAAATTAGCAAGTTTAGACAAACAACCATTTACTCGCTTTTTAATAATTAAACCTTCATTAAAAATTTTACTTTAATTAATAAAGATTTAATTTTCTTTACCCCCGTCTTCTTATGTCTAATTAGTTTTTTTTTTTTTCAGAGGTTCTACTTAGACTTGGGTTTTAAACTCACTAGGCTTGGCAACAGTTCTTAAGGGAAAAATTATTATTGAACTTTACTCATCACATCATTCATTTTAAGGCCGATGAGGTCCTAAGGAGGTATAGTTTTATAGTCACTAGGTTTATTAACTTACCATAGTTAAAATCGCGGTGTTCCCTTCATGACGCACTACATGCTACAAGGGTGCCACTCGCATGATTTTCTTTTATTTTCGCAACATTCCCTTCAAGACACACTACGTGCTCCAAAGGTGCCACTTGCCTCTTGAATGAGTTTATTACACATCAAACCCCTCGAGTCAATACTTCACCGGTTGATCCTGTGGGAGACTAAGGGCCTCAAAGGAATAAGGACTCTTCCTTATTGCATGCCCCTTAGAATCATCGTCAGCAACTCTTACAGTTTTCCCTCATGGCATCATGGTTATTCTATAAATAGGTAGTCAATAACCTATAGTTCGAGACATGGAAGGAGTGATAGTAGGTTGTGGTAGGGTTTCTGCCACACATCTCCCTCAATGCCGTTAGTTGTCATATGTGACCTCTTTACTCCAAATGTGGGTCTTGTCGGTAATCTATTGTTAGCCTGCATCCATCAAAGAAACATGTCATCGATAAAAATCAACATCATAATATATAATCATATGTACATATGTCACATAAACAACATTCAAACCCTAACAATCCACTCCCTTACTCGATCAGGAGTCCAAGGAGTTTCATCAATGCCCTGGTATCCTCTAACATCCAGAGTCCTGCACACTTAGGAGAACCTAGTCAATAGCACATGTCAATGTAAATACAACAAAAATAACATATACTCAAATCCAAAATATATCATAATCATAATGAAAACAACCAAGAGTATAATGACCTAGATTACTTGCATGGAAGTGTCCTCAGAGGATAATTTTTCTTAGTGCGCACAAGAGTGGGATGTTACATACACCCCCTCTTGTTTTAAACTTCATCCCAAAGTTTGGAAATATATAAATGTCGAAATAAGGTGTCTAAAAATATCAATATGTCAAGCTATCAAACAAAAATGGAAATTGATGACGCATATCATATGCGTCCTCCCATATTGTCGAGTGCAAACTAGTTGTTGCATTGGACCTTCACCTGATCGATTGTTCGATGCCATAGCCATTGAATGCGATGGTCCAAAATGTGGATTGTCTCCTCCATGAGTGCACCCTCACCTAAAATATGCTAAGAACTCAATTCAATCATATGCGTAGGATCATTGACCTAAAGTCACACAGAGATACAATATAAACATTGTGCAACACCCCATGAATGAGGCATGTCTAGCCGTTAGTCGCTTCATAATTATGGTCGATGAAATGTGCATCAACAAACCTTTCTATCGATCATGCACTTCTTTTGTCCCCTTTCTACATATCCTTCACTTATTTCAATATCAACTCAAAGGTGTCTGACACAGTCACCCATTAAGAAACTCAAATGGCGCCATCTAAATGGTGATTTGGTAGTTGTTTTTGTACGCAAACTTAGCCAGTGGCCATGACAAATCCCAACGTTTTATTTGGTCAAACACACTAAAACGCAACACAACCTTCCCAAACTAGTTTGTTACTTTGGTCGTCATGTCTATCTCAACGACATGTTGTAATAAAGTTTAGTGTTGTTCCCAAGGCATCTTTGGAAACTTGTCCAAAATCGTCTTGAAAACACTAAATCCCTGATTGCATACGATTCCTTTCATATGTCTGACAGTCTCAAATCTTTCTGATATAAAATGTAGCTATACCTAGCACTTCATGTGTTGTACTCATAGGTACATAATGTAAACTCTTTGTTAGAGTGTCAATTGTCATGACAATCAAGTCATTCCTCCCTACCATTAATGACAATCCCAACAATAAAGTCCCTCATATGACTTCCCATTTCTATTCCATAAAATCATGTGGTTGTAGTAATCCTTCTCGATTTCTACATTCATCCTTCACCTACCGACCTTCTAGACATCCTGCCATGTAGTTAATGATGTCATCCTTTATCACTTCCAAATGAACAAGGCTTAAGGTCAGTCCTCATCTTCATGACTCCAGGATGAGCCATGTTCACTGCTCAATGAGCTTAGAATAAGATCAAAACTTCTCAATTCGTCATTGGGTTGAAGTAAATCCGGTTATTATATCTCAAATATCGGTCATTGTCCATAGTATTTCCCCCATTTGGTACCATCATGGTGTCTTGCCCGAAAAATTCCATACCCTCTTTATACTATTCAGCATCATGTTGTAGTTAGAATCTCTTCACATAGATTCATTTGAAGAGGTATCATTGAAAATACGCGCCGTCTTCGACTCAATGCGTCGGCCACTCTATTCATTGTTCCTTTTAAGTACGAAATCTCAAAATCATACTCTCTAAAAAATTCTGAACAACGTCATTGTCGTGTGTTCAAGTCTCTTTGCGTAAATATGTGATGTAAACCACAGTGGTCCATTTTTAGTTAAATTTTTTCTACAATAAGGTAGTGTCTCCATACACTCAAGGCATAAACAATGGCTAACAAATCCAAATCGTGCATCTCATAGTTCTCCTCATGCCTTATCAACTTTCTTGAGATGTAAGAGCTCACTCAACCGTCTTGCATCAAGAGTCCACCTAAGACTTCCTTGGATGCATCAGTGCATACCAAGAAATCCTTCGTCCATGTTAGGGAGCCTTAGTATCGGTGTTGTCGTCAAAATATCCTTGAGCCTCCGAAATGATTCCACGCATTTCTTGTTCCAAAAAAACCTATTTTTCTTCTTGTGCAATTTCATAATTGGATTTGCAAAATTCAAAAAACCCTCGATGAACCCTAGATAGTATCCCACTAAACCCATGAATCTACGCACTTCTAGGACATCTTCGATTCGGGCCATTCCAAAATAACCTTGAATCTTTATTGGATCGACAATGACACCTTCACCAGAGATTACATTCCCTAAGTAGTGAATCTTTGATTAATAAAAGGATCATTTAGATAGTTTCCCATACAATTTGTTTTCTCATAGACACTATAGTACCAAGCGCAAGTGTTCATCATGCTCCTCCATCGTCCGAGAATATATCAAAATTAGTATTCAATGAATAATTGGATGAACTTGTCGAAGTATTCATGGTACACCCAGTTCATCAAGCTCATAAATATCCCTTGGGCATTCGTTAGTCCAAACAGTAAAACCATAAACTTGTAATGTCCAAATCTCTTCTTAAAGGTGGTCTTAGGGATGCCATCCTCCTTGATGTGTAAATAGTGATACCATGTTCCCAACTCCATCTTTGAAAACACCATTGTGCCTTTCATTTGATAAAATAGATCGTTAATCCTTAGCAACAGATATTGGTTCTTGATCGTTGCCTTGTTAATTGATGGTAGTCAATGCAGAGTCTCCACAACCCATCCTTCTTCTGTATAAAAATAAAAGGCACACCCCACAGTGACACACTCGGTCATATAAGTCCCATATCTAGCAACTCCTTCAATTTCATTTTCAACTCTTGGAACTCACAGGTCGACATCCGATAAGGTGTTCATGCTATCGATTTAGTTCATGGTTTTGGCTCTATCATAAATTCCAATTCCCTCTTAGGTGGAAACCTTGGTAACTTCTCTGGGAAGACATCCACAAACTCTCATAATAACAGAAGGTTTTTCCAGTGCTTCCACCATGCCTTTTCCATTTAACACAAGGATGGCATATAGCTACCATCCCTTGCCCATTATATTTTGTAGTTGCAAGGAAGAGATGAACCCAAGAGAAACTCCCTAGTTTTGACCTACAATCACGCGTATCTATCACTCATCATTGACCAATCTCAAATGTTTTGTCTTATAGTTGAGTATCGCCTCATGTGATTCCAACCAGTCCATACTGATCATGCAATGAAACCCACATTTACCCATAATTTTTTTTTCTAGGGTTATTATGAAATACTTTCATTTATTCTCTAACATTTCTTAATGATACAGTGATGTGATTTAACACTACTTTTTATTTTCATTCTTTACATTTACCATATCCTTGACAATTGGAACTAAAGAACTCTAACTTATTCTTATTCTTAAGGAAGGTAGTTTGATACCTAAGCGAATGTAACTATATACATATATAGTTAATCACCATAGAGTATGCATTCAATTTACGCAAGCTATTTATATACATATTATGGAAAACAACAAATGCACATTTCGGCACTTGCTTCATATTAAGGAATTTATATATATTCACGATCGAGTAAACATTCAAAAATAACAAGTTATATACATACTATGTGTTGGCGGGCGAAATTGACCATCCGTCAACTGGAAGAGTGGAACCGGTTCGGGGTTGTCTAATAACCCAAGCCGTTTGGAATGAACCACCGTGATGGGTTTAGCGGCTCCGTTAGCCGATCTAAGGTCCTAAGAAAACAAAAAAGAAAAACTATTCTAAACTAACTAAAAACAAATAAAACAAACTAATAAACTAATCTAACTAAAAGTAACTATAAACAAACTAAACTAATCTAACTGTTATACTAACTCTAATTAATTAACTATCTAACTACTAACTAAAATATAACTTATTCACAAAATGTATAATATGTACAATTTATAGATTTAAATAAAACCTGAAAAACTCATTTATATTCTGCCCCAAGACGGAGAAAGATATTTTTGTTGATTTTATAATTTTATAAACAAGAAATAAAACAGAACTAACTAAACTATATCACTAATCTAAACTACAAATGTATCTAACTAAAATACTAATGGTATAATAAGAAATTAATGAAATAAAATTACAAACTGACCTGGAGAAATGCTCTAGATTTGCCCTGTGTATGATGATTATTTTAGCTAATCAGAGGGAGGAAACCCACACCAAATTATCTAGGATCTTCTCGTAAACGATAGCTGCAGTGCTCTTGAAGCGTGATTACAGGACAAACAAGACATAAAAATCACAACAATCATATAATTTATAAATCTCCACAGTTAGATAAACTTGTATGCAAAGACTTATACAAAATAATTCAATTGATGAAGAAGAGAAATCTGTCATTCATTAACTGAATATAATAATTGTTGTGTTTTTAAATGTTGAAAGAAAACAGAGATGGATCATATTAATTAAATCACATCATTCTGCAAACGACTATGATAGCAAAAGTAGTCTATAATCACTTGCTAATGACATGCATAAACTTGAAACAAAAAATTGATATTATGAAAGAGAAAGGTATAGTAGAACATCAACTTATCTCTAAGTTTGTATTAGGAATCCATAGCCTCGTTCTTCCACAAGTGAGGATGATCCTTATTACAAAAATAATAAGTATTTATAAGTTTTTCCATAGGGTAAAACCTCCTCCTGGAAGTTATCAAAACTGTTTACATAAAATTTGGGAAGATATCCAAAGTCTAACTAAACTAAAATAAAACTAAAACACACAAATATTCCCCTAGCCTGTCCATCATGTCCCATTCAATTCGAATTTATCTGAAAAAGGGCCAAAAATAAACAAGTTAGAAGGATTCTTTATTAACAAAATGATAAAAATCTAATCCTATAGACTAGCTACATAATCTTGTGATTCTGTAGCTGGTCTAAATAAGACACAGAATCAGCATCAAAATCTTTTCAAAAAAATCAGATTCAATTAACATCCAATAGCTATTTGAAAACAAATCATTCAATTTGAAATTATTATACCACTCGAAATGAAACAGGATCAAAATTGATCAAATGAATACAAAGATAGGCGTAATCTGTTTCTTTTGTTACCACAAAATTGAACTAACAAAATCATAATCAACAGTTGTGAAATCATTTGATATCAATTTAAAACTGATGTAATCAAAATGAATTGTGGGCAATTGTTAAACAGGAGATACGATCGAATCCAACAAGACCATTTTCAAATTTTTATAACTATATTGACATAGCAAACGATTTCATGCCACTAGTGGATTGGATCAAACTGGCGCGGAAATCAATTCAAATAAAATCATAAATTGGTAACAAAATTCGTAAGGATTATCCAATCATTTGATCATTGCAAATTGGGCAAACAAGATCGATTGACTTTGATCAAAATTGTTCCAATCAAATGAATTATAATCGGGTTTGACCAATTCGTTTTACAAATTTAAAATCGAACAGAGCAACATTTATGGTGTGAATCCAGCAAGTGAATCGAACAACTGGAGTTTAACATAGTCATTGCAAATCATACTCGTTCCATGATTCAAGCATGAATATTATTTGCACAGGCTTAAATGAGAGCATTGTTTCCGCAAAAACAGAGTCGTTTTTCCAAATTGAAACCGAACAGAGTTTGTATTTCTTTTTTTACATGACACAGCATATTAAAAGATCGTAACAAACTCATTGAAATTGTTTACCAATCACAACATATGAACCATAACGAAATCAAATCCAAACATGATCGCATTCTAAATTCGGCGTGAAAAAACTTCCTATTCAGAATAGATACACAACGAATTAACTTGAAAGAAAAGCGTCAATTTCGTACCCAAAAGAACAAATCAAATCTAAATGAAAACCATTCAAAGCCAATAAAAATCTATCAATGGCTAAACTGGGAATGATCAAATCACGTACCCAAAACGAAATTCCATTAAATTTTAGCAAAGCGAAATATATGCAGGATGAACACATTATGACAAAATCATTTCAAAACATAAACAGAGTTATTCGAAGACCCAATTCAAATTAGTATATTAATCCTGGTCATTCACCAAGCTAAAATGATATCAAAATTCATACCTGTATAGCGAGCAGATAGATTTGATCACGACAATTTGGAGTTGATAACGGCTGTGGCCGATTCAACATTCTTGAAAACTATAGAGCCAGTTCTCTTCTGCTTGTTATATGTTGCTTGGAGTTTGTCTCTTTGGTTGGTCAGCACTGCAACTTGATTTTCCAGTGATTAGGTGGACGTCGATGTAGTATCGTTCCAACCAATAATTGCATTGGTCATAGGTCGACTTTGAGGGGTTTGAAAGAGCAGGTGAGGGTTTGATTAAATTGCCAAGGATTTTATTAGGCAATTTGATACCAGGGTAGCTAGGATTACTTCTTAAGAAAGGGGGAAGATTTGAGACGAAACCATAAGGTGGTTCGGGGCATAAACCCTGTGAGTAAGGATACTCGCTGGCTAGGAAAAGTTCTATGTCAGAGTCTGAATCCTCACTTAGGATTATAGGTTTCTACCCAAACCAGGGTTTAGGCTTATTACTGGCCATTCTTGAAATCATCCGAGCGTTGTTTTTACCCTTTCCATAGGCCGTAGGGTTTTCCTTGGTCTTTTTGCTCACAAGTCTCATTAAAGTCTCAATCTTCTCAGTCATAGCATTAGGGAAGTCAACATCAGGGTCGGATGAGGGTTTAGGAGGAGGCAGTAGGGCGTGGAAGGGCATAGGAGGCTTAGCCTTGGTTTCATTCACCATAGGCTTATCAACCTGGACAGGGTTTGTATCATCAAAACCATTTCGAGTGATGAAAGCTCTCCAACTATCACCATGTAAACTCAATTGATAAACAATGATAAGTTTAATAAGTCCATGGTGGAACATGCTACTGTCAGCCTTCTTTCTTTTAAACCTTTTCAACATTTTATATAGGCTACGCTGAAAGAAAAAGGGCATATTCAACGGGTATCCCATAAAATTCATTAACAAATGCAGGTGGTAGAGAAACATGAGTCCATATCGACCTTCACAGGTCACGAACTGTTTGACTATTATGAAAATGTCATGCCATCGTGGTTTGAGCATGGATATGGGCATACCTCTGTCATAAGAGGTGACTTTGCACGAGACGAACAGAAGTGGCCAAGGCACCTCTTCTACTTTCAAATTTTTGAACCAACGTTGGCCTGTGGCAGGTAACCCTGTAGCGGAACTGATAAACTCCTCATCGATTTCCAACTGGATGTCGTCCACCTTGGCTCTACAACCATCAAACGTTAGGGCGAACTGTTGTGAGACATAGATATTAAAACCCTCGAATCGCTGCACAAAGGTGAGCCATCCGTTATCCTCCAAGTCTTTCCGAGCATTGTCAAATAATAGCAAGGCTTGGTTGCCGTTTGGCTCGATCCGCACCACAGGTGCCATGGAGCCGAGCTCATGGTAAGTCCAGGGTTTGGGTCATAGCATACACAGGAGCAGAGTGCACGAAGGGTTACTCGGGCTAACAGAGGTGAATGGAAAAAAGGGATAGGCATAAATGCCATCATGCGAAGGTGGTGGAGTTTATCTCTGCCATGCATAATAGTTATTGCCAATAGTACCACCGTCATCTTATAGTTGTTCTATCCATCATAGCATAGTTTAACAATCACGTCACTTGGCCGACCAATGAAACCAATGGTAAATGTATAAACCAACGCGTGCAATGTATTGTAACAGCTCAGATCAAGAGTTTAACCAACGTACCAATGGGTCTTCATATAATCAAAATGCCAATAGTTATGAAAACACGAACATAGGTATCATATTAAAAGATATATATGAAAGATTTAACCATAACCCCTATGTATTTTCATGGAACCAATGGTCAAGTAGGTCAAAATAAAAAAAACATGTAAATCCAAATGCCAATGCATCACAAACTCAATATAACCAAATTACATAATCAATCGAATAATGAGTACCGATCAAAGGACCTTGCCAACAGTATAATGATAAATAAAAGGTAAGCGCAATAGACATATCGACAAAAGAGATGACGACAGTTCAAATAGTGTTTTTAATGCAACTTCGAAAGATGAAGTTTTCACGATTACAGTCGTGAAAACAAAGCAAAGGTAAAGGTGCAAATGTCGCAGAAAATAAAAATGTCGTTTATTTGAAAATTGTGACGAAAATTTGATGTTTGTAAAACATTGGTGTAGGAAGCTTATAAAGCAATGGGAAAATGTGAATTGGCTACTAACAATGGTGACACACTGGTAGAAGTAGTTATCTCTTCCAAAAGGAACAAATTCAGATTAGGACAACAAAGAAAATTTCAACTCAAAAATAACAACCAGAAAATCGTATAAACATCATCATTAAGCAACTTTTCTAGGAGTGTTTTAAAATACGAAAACTGATAACAGTCTTAAGATCAATGAGTCACGATATTAAAGATAAAATCTCCAATATTGTTGGCATAACCACTTCTGCCAGTAGGCGTCCATAGCCTCGATAGGGTTGCCATTTAACCCACTCTGACATCTGTATCCTGCCAAGAACTTCTAGATCAGAATAAAGGACATTAGAGAGGTTTCTTATTTACAAATTTTCATATACCTGACATTGCTTCGCTGCCAGTGGGCCTGTTCAGTACCCCGACAAAGTTGTCTTGGCATAATGCATGCATTTACCCACTCCCAGCAGACCTGTTCAGCATCCCGACGGGTTTACAAGCACTTCCCACAACTCTTCTTAATAATTTATTTTGTTTTGTTTTTCATAGATATATAGTTGAGCGGGGTGATGCAGAAAATCATGATTTTTTAACATATTTTTTCAGACCTCATCAGAATTTTTTAGAACTGTCCTTTATTTAGATCCAGAGATGTTTTATTTACAAAAACAACTTCCTAAGACATGGAGACATCTTCTAAGTCATTCCTTTACAGAAAAGGGATAGCGTAAAAATATAATAGATGATCATGACAGGCTTTACTCAGAGATCGAAATCAGTCAACTTCTTTCAAACAACAGACTTTTGCAACATAGATATAAATTTCAGAAATATACCACTGATGTTTATACAAATTTCTAAGAAGTTATTTCAGTGAAGGAATTTCTTATTGTCTTTGTCTGAAGAGCTCAGTGTACAGGTATGTGTATTTTTGAAAAACACAAGCTGATAAATTCAAAGAACAATAAAAAACAAAAGCAAACGAAAAAGCAAAATAAAAGAAAAATATGTACATAATATACAAGGGTTGTTATCAAGCAAAGTGTCTTTTCAGGGCTTGGCCATTCACCCGATAGGTGTCAAGTTGGCCTTGAAGATTCTGCAATCAAAAAGAACTGGGACCCAACTTTTCAGCAATTAAAAATGACCCAAGCCATAAGTTTTGAAATTTTGTGTGCTCTCCCTTTCCCTCATGCGATTTGTTCCATTTCAGTACAAGATCACCTACTTCAAAATTCCTATCAGAAGCATAATTAGAATCAAACCAACTTTTAACCAATTGTTGATGTTGATCTAACTTACGTTTAGCCTGGGCTCTTACTTCTTCTAGCTTCATCAAAGCGTTAATTTGGTTTTCTAGAGGGGGACAATCTTTTTTTTGGACTTTCTGTGACAACTGAAGTGAAGGAAGAAGAATGTGAGGTGGTGGAATTGCTTCTCTTCCATAAACAAGAAAAAAGGGGGAGTTACCTATAGCAGCTTTTAGCGTTACCCTATCAGCCCATAGCGCGTTTAGCAGTGCATTGTGCCAATTTTTGTGATTTTCAACCACCATTCTCTTGATGATTTTAATTAAGTTCTTGTTTGTTGATTCTACCAATCCGTTTCCCTGGGGTTAATAGCTAGCAGAATACTTCAGATTAATTCATTTTTCCAAAGCGAACTCTCTCATCTCAAGAGAGGAAAAGTAAGAAGCATTATCGAATACTAAACAATCAGGGATACCGAAACGAGTGATAATATTCGAGTTCAGAAAGGCAATTACCTGACTGGTGTTGACAGTTCTTAACGCAGCAGCTTCAGACCATCGGTTAAAGTAATCTGTGGCTTTCACAATAAACTTGTGCTATTGTGAGGATGGGGGGTTTATTGGACCTATGATATCAAGGCCCCACTTCTGAAAAGGAGAATCTACTGAAACGGGTTGCAAAGGAAAGGCTGGTTTTTGTAACCGCCCTGATGCTCCTTGACAGATGATACATTTACGACATAAGGCATGGGAATCTATAAAAAGCATGGGCCAGTAATAACCAGCTCTAATAACCTTATGAGCAGTGGTGTCACCACCAAAATGACCACCATCATCTCCTGCATGCAACTCTAGCAAGACTTTTTCTACTTCGTTATTTTCAAGATAGTGCATCATTATGCCGTCAAAACTTTGACGAAACAGGATACCATTAATCAAATGAAAGGAGGCAGAATTTAACCTCAATGCTCTTCTTTTAGGTGGATCTAAGTGATGAGGGGCTGACCCATGTTCAAGACAGAATCTTATATCGTCATACCAAGGACTGACAGAGTTTTGTGCGCAACAGATTAAACTTTGATCGTGTTGTACTAGGTTTGACGTATCACTTTCTTCTTGTTGTCCTGCTGCTGAATCAACAACTAACTTGCATAACCCTTGGCCTCTCACTATCTGAGGTAGGGTGATTTCTAAGTCATACTCCTGCAAGGAGGTGACCCAGTTAGCTCTCTTTTCTCTAAGTTTTTTCTGCACTAACAGATTCCTAACGGTTGGGTAGGGGACAATGACTTTCATCCTAGACTTCAAAAGATAGGACCGGAAGTGCTTAACTACTTTGAAAATAGCGTAGGCTTGCCGATCTATCACTGGGTAATTAAGTTCAACACCTTTGAAAGTGGAGCTCATAAAAGCGATGGGTACTTCATTGTTCTCGACATTTTTTTGGGTTAGGACAGCGGCATAGGAACGGTTAGAGGAAAAAGTGTAAAGTGTAAAGTCTTGAGAAAAATCCTTTCTCATGAGAGACAGAGCATCTATAATGGCCTCATTTATGGCATTGAAATCCTGATTTACTAGAAGTCCCCAGTTATATGGAGTGTCTTTCTTAATTAAGTTCTACAAGGGTCTGACCATTTCGGAAAAGCTGGGGACAAATCTTCTCACGAAGTTAATTTGGCCTAAGAAAGACTACATAGATTTTTTGGATGTAGGAGGGGTTTGTTTGGCGATGACTTGAGTCCTTTCGGGGTCAATAATCATCCCTTCACTAGACACAATGAATTCCAAGATTTTACCTTGTTCTACTGCAAAGATGGATTTTTTGGGATTTAAAGAGATGTCGTGTTTACGACATCGCAATAGAACGGATCGTAAGTGAGCTAGATGATCGTTTTTAATTTTAGAAAATACAGTCACATCATCTATGTAAACTACGACAGACTGATTGATTAAGCCTCGGAAAGCAATATTCATTGCTCTCTGAAAGGTGGCACTAGCATTAATCAATCCAAAAGGCATTTTGCGATAAGCATAAGTTCCCCATGGAGTATGGAAGGTAGTTTTTAATTGGTCTGGTGGAGACATCAGGACTTGGTTGTATCCTGAGAAAACATCTAGTAAAGATAGCCTCTGTTAAGGTCCTAACCCGCACATAGGTAGATCAATGTATTCAGATGTAATAAAGGTCAATATTAATAAGACCTTTCAATAAAATAGAATAAGGCAGATGTAAGAAGACCTA
>JZKD02S1722865.1:83741-99228 GCA_000966675.3 Picea glauca
GAACATTGCTATCTGATTCAAAGTGCTATTTCTGTTGCTATTTCGTATATGATTTCTGTGTATTGTGAAGATTATGCTGGATATTTTACTGTTATTCTGTCATTTCTAGCATTTCGTTTCTATTCTACATATTTTATATATCTAGTATCTTCCAGCCTCTCGGAACCAAATACCTGTTGAAGGATCTATTCCATGGGTGGGACAGGATAGTTGTCTTTATCAGACGCTCTATTGAGGTTTCAAAAATCTACGCAGAGTCGGATTTCCCCGTTTTTCTTCCGAACTAGGACAAAGTTAGAAACCCATTGAGTGCTCCTAACAGGAAAAATTATTTTAGCATTAAGGAGCTTATTCAATTCTTTTTGAATGGTCACTTCCAGTTTAGGGTGCATTTTTCTCAGTTTTTGTTGAAAGGGTAAGGTTTGGGGTTTAATCAGGATGACATGCCGTATGATGTTAGGGTCGAAAGTTTTGAGGTCATCATACGTCCATGCGAAGGCATCTTTAAATTCTTTGAACGATTTAATAAATGCGGATTTTTCTTGTTGTGAGCACCCTAACCCTAAATTAATGCACTGAGGATTTTCATTAGTTCCTAAGTTCATTTTTTCATAAGATAACGAGGAGCTATTGGTTTTACAGTTGACCGTCTTTTTAAATTTATCTTGGAGATCATAAAACTTCTCTAATCTAAATACAGATTTAGGGATCGAGTTTACCATATCTGATGAAGATTCAAGAGTTCTCGGATTCAAGAGTTCTCAGATCGGGCAAATTGTCATCGTGCATATGTTCGTCTATCAGCGCGCCTTGAAACGTTTCTTCCAGGTGTAGAAAGTTAATAATCTGCTGATCATCATCAAAAACTCTCCAGTTCGTGATGTTGTCAGGAATGGATGGCCGAAACAGCAAGTCAACGGAGAATGCGTCTAGGGACAAACCTTCTGTAGGAAGAAGTTTAGAAGCTACATTAGTTAATAAATATTCTTCAGAGTTATTCAATCTAGGAATAGAATTTATATTGAAAGCGGAAAATTTATTCATTAAATTCCATACCTCAGACTAGTATTTTTTGAGATGCGGAGACAGACAGTGGATAGAATCTCTTACCTATCTAACCACTATTTCAGAGTCGCCAAAGACGGTTAAATTTTGAATGTTCATATCAGAAGTTTCTCTGAGACCTTGCAGTAAAGCTTCATATTCTGCAGTATTGTTAGTGCATTCAAATTCCAACCTACATGCTATCAACGTTTTGTTACCTACCGGATCGATAATGACGTAGCCTGCTCCAGCTCCTTCTTTGGACTTTGACCCATCAAAATACAGAGACCAAATTTGATTTCCATCGGGTACATGAGACCGTTGTGTAGAAACTGTTGGCTGCATATATGCTACAATCTCAGACTGTTGTTCTATATTGGTGATAGGTGAAGCCTCAACCATGAATTTGTCGAAGAAGGTGTAAATGGTTCGTTGGGATCGTTCAAATATGTGACTGTGAACTTAAGGTATTGCTCACGATTTACTTTGATTTTATTAGGCTTATCGTTGTCTGGAAGCCACAGATGAGACCAATCTGTCGCGAAATAACCATGTAGCTGCTCTGACCAGTCCCTGTTTAAAAATAAACCATACACTTCTGGAATATCCACAACAATTATATCAATAACTTGATGAACTTTCGTGTTAGACAATAATCTAATAATCACATTCTTGAGTTCGCCTATAACTTTAACATTTGTCCGATCAAGTTGTATGATTTTTAAAGTCGAGGGTTCAACTTCAGCTTTAATATTTTGGCAAACAAACCAAAGCATCGCATTGGATGATGCTCCTGAGTCTACCATACAATTGTGCACGTTTCTATTAAAGATCTCAAAAGTTAATAGAAAAGGAGGTACATTTTTGCGAGTACTAAGAGTAGTAGCTTGTGGCTTTTTACTCGCGGTTTCTAAAGCTACTTTATCTACATTATTTACATTATTTACAGTACTTACAGGAAGGCTTTCTTTATCTTGAGGATCAAGATTATTTTTAGTTGAAGTCTTTTGCGGGACTTTGTTTTGCACAACCTTGTTACCATTAGAATTACCATTCTTGCCATTCTCTGAAATATTTTGCAACATTTTTTGAAGAAGAAATGGAAATTTCAATAACTCATAAATAGAAATGTTAGCCCTGAACCTTTTAAGACCGTCAACAACATCATAATCTAAGTTGGGGTTCACATTACTCTGTTTAGTCTCAACTAATTTAGATGGCTTTGGAGGTGAAGTTGTAGTGTTTTCGGAAGAAGGTTTGTTTGTTGTCCTACTCCTGGTGTTATAGGGATGCACTGTCTCAAAGTTAGCTTGAAAGATGCTATCCGAGAAGTGTCCAAAAATGTTTGGAGAAGACTCTTCTTATTGAATTGTCTCTTGTTCAACTACCTCCTGAGGGATCTCAGGGGGCATCAAGTTATCTTAGGCTTCTAGAATAGTTTGAAGGGTGCTTTGCAGACTTTCTAAATTTAGGCCTTCGGTGGTTGGATTAGGTCGGTTGGTAGAAAAAGGCCTCTGGAACGGGGGTTTGTAAGGCCCTTTACTCGAGGAAGTTTCTTCAGTCGACCTTTTTAAGTCTATAACTTGATTTGACAGTTTTTGAACAACTTTAGTTAAGTTTTCTAAATTAGATTTTTCAGGTTGTGTTTTATTTTGAGTAGGTCTGGGAAGGATCTCGATCTTCTTTTTGGAAGAAGAAATAGTCTCAGTTTCGTTGCTAGAAGAGTCTTTAATACTAAGTATGTCTTTTTCAATCTGGCTAGCCTCCTCGAAGGCCTCTAACAACGTGGCTTTCTTAGATCGCTTAACCCAAATAGCTATACTTTGATGCAAAGCTTTAGTGTAGTAAGATATTATAAGACTCTCGACAGGCATGGAATCCATAGGGATTCGTTTTTTAAGTGATAAGAATATTTGATTAAAGTCTTTAACTTTTTCTTTTGGGTTCATTCTTAAGCTAGAAAGATCCATGACTAGGACTTTCGGAGGTTTACCATCTTTGAAATTTTCCAAAAAGCATGACTCAAACTTTTCCCAAGACATAATGGTATGAGGTTGTTGGGCAAAGTACCATGTGGATGCATTACCCTCAAAAGTATACGGGAACAACCTACAAACAACGTCTTCATGTTTGACATTGCAGAGTCTTATGGCTAACATAAATTTTTTAATGTGATCTTCAACGATCTGTTTTGAGTCAGGATCAAACTTGGGAAGCCATTTCTATGGATGCTTAGGTAAAGGATGTTGAGCTCCAGGTACAGCTATGACATCCTGATCAAGCCACGGTATAGCGGAATTGTTTTGATTTTTCATTGGGGTAGTGGGTGTGGAAGGCTGAGAAGGGGAATTTCCTTCATCAAAGGAATCTCCTCCAGAAGTGGAAGGAGATGATGGAGGTGGTGAAGGGGGTATCCCAGATCCTCCTGCAACAGGATTTAAGATTGGATCTAAAGGATTCACAGTAGGATCAGTGCCTCCTAATTGTTCTCTGATATCAGAGAAATCCAAAGGTTGGCCCCGTGGATGGTTAGGTTGCCTCAAATGGGCTAAGGAACTATTTGTTTTAATAAGAGATTGACGAACAATCTCTTGTATGTCACCACCTGTAGGATTAGGAGTTGTTGGCTCAACTATGATCTGTGGATCCTCGGTTGAAGTAGTTGTTGTTTGAAGGGGGATATTATCGCTTGAATGGCTTATGGTCACAATAGGTGAACAATTAGGGGGTGGAGGAGTCTTGTGACTGTCACGTTCTATTAATTAAGTTCAGGCCCTCCTTCTAGCGTCATTTGTTGGCGGGAAAAATTGATTGTCTGTCAACTGGAAGAGTGGAACCAGTCCGGGGTTGTCTAACAACCCAATATGTTTGGAATGAACCACCCTGATGGGCTTAGTGGCTCTGTTAGCCGATCTAAGGTCCTAAGAAAACAAAAAAGAAAAACTATTCTAAACTAACTAAAAACAAATAAAACTAACTAATAAACTAATCTAACTAAAACTAACTATTAAACAAACTAAACTAATCTAACTGTTATACTAACTCTAATTAATTAACTATCTAACTACTAACTGAAATATAACTTATTCACAAAATGTATAATATGTACAATTTACAAATTTAAATAAAACCTGAAAAACTCATTTATATTCTGCCCCAAGATGGAGAAAAATATTTTTGTTGATTTTATAATTTTATAAACAAGAAATAAAACAAAACTAACTAAACTAAATCACTAATCTAAACTACAAATGTATCTAACTAAAATACTAATGGTATACTAAGAAATTAATGAAAATAAATTACAAACTGACCTGGAGAAATGCTCCAGATTTTCCCTATGTATGATGATTATTTTAGTTGATCGGAGGGAGGAAACCCGCACAAAAATTTTCCAGGAGCTTCTCATAAATGATAGTTCCAGTGCTCTTGAAGCGTGATTACAGGACAAACAAGACATAAAAATCACAACAATCATATAATTTATAAATCTCCACAGTTAGATAAACCTATATGCAAAGACTTATACAAAATAATTCAATTGATGAAGAAGAGAAATCTCTCATTCATTAACTGAATAAAATAATTGTTGTGTTTTTAAATGTTGAAAGAAATCATACATGGATCATATTAATTAAATCACATCATTCTGCAAAAGACTATGATAGCAAAAGTAGTCTATAATCACATGCTAATGACATGCATAAACATGAAACAAAAAATTGATATTATGAAAGTGAAAGTTGTCGCAGAACATCAACTTATATCTTAGTTTGTATTAGGAATCCATAGCCTGGTTCTCCCACAAGTGAGGATGATCCTTATTACAAAAATAATAAGTATTTGTAAGTTTTTCCATAGGGTAAAACCTCCCTCTGGAAGTTATCAAAACTGTTTACATAAAATCTGGGAAGATATTCGAAGTTTAATTAAACTAAAATAAAACTAAAACACAGAAATATTCCCCTAGCTTGTCCATCATGTCCCATTCAATTCAAATTTACCTGAAAAGGGCCAAAAATAAACAAGTTAGAAGGATTCTTTATTAACAAAATGATAAAAATCTAATCCTATAGACTAGCTACAAAATCCTGTGATTCTGTAGCTAGTCTAAATAAGACATAGAATCAACATCAAAATCTTTTCAAAAAAATTACATTCAATTAACATCCAATAGTTATTTGAAAACAAATCATTCAATTTGAAATTATTATACCATTCGGAATCAAACAGGATCAAAATTGATCAAATGAATACAAAGATAGGCGTACTATGTTTCTTTTGTTACCACAAAATCGAACTAACAGAATCATAATCAACAGTTGTGAAATCGTTTTATATCAATTTAAAACTAATGTAATCAAAACGAATTGTCGGCAATTGTTAAACAGGAGATACGATCGAATCCAACAAGATCATTTTCAAATCGTTATAACTGTATTGACATCGCAAACGATTTCATGCAACTAGTGGATTGGATCAAACTGGCGCGAAAATGAATTCAAATAAAATCATAAATTGGTAACAAAATTTGTAAGGATTATCCAATCGTTTGATCATTGCAAATTGGGTAAACAAGATCGATTGACTTTGATCAAAATCGTTCCAATCAAACGAATTATAACCAGTTTTGACCAATTCGTTTTACAAATTTAAAATCAAACAAAGCAACATTTATGGTGGGAATCTAGCAAGCGAATCGAACAACTAGAGTTTAACATAGTCATTGCAAACCTTACCCATTCCATGATTCGGGCATGAATAATATTTGCACAGGCTTAAATGAGAGCATTGTTTCCGCAAAAACAGAGTCGTTTTTCCAAATTTAAACCGAACAGAGTTTGTATTCATGTTTTTACATGACACAACATATTAAAAGATCGTAACAAACTCATTGAAATTCTTTACCAATCATAGCATACGAACCATAAAGGAATCAAATCCAAACATGATCACATTCTAAATTGAGCGTGAAAAAAATTCCTATTCAGAATAGATACACAACGAATTCAATTGAAAGCAAATTGTCAATTTCGTTAACTCAATCAGACAAAAGAACAAATCAAATCCAAATGAAAACCATTCAAATCCAGTAAAAATCTATCAATGGCTAAACTGGGAATGATCAAATCACGTACCCAAAACGAAATTCAATTAAATTTTAGCAAAGCGAAATATATGTAGGATGAACAGATTATGACAAAATCATTTCGAAACGTAAACAGAGCTATTCGAAGACCCAATTCAAATCAGTATATTAATCATGGTCATTCACAAAGCTAAAATGATATCAAAATTCATACCTGTATAGTGAGCAGATAGATTTGATCACGACAATTTGGAGTTGATAACGGTTGTGGCCAATTGAACATTCTTAAAACTATAGAGCCAGTTCTCTTCTACTTGTTATCAATTGCTTGGAGTTTGTCTCTTTGGTTGGTCAACACTGCAACTTGATTTTCTAGTGATTGGATTTTCAATTGAAGTAGGGGGACGTTGATTTAGTATCGTTCCAACCATAAATCGCATTGGACACAGGTCGACTGTGAGGGGTTCGAAGGATAAGGTGAGGGTTTGATTACATTGCCAACGGTTTCATTAGGCAATTTGATACTAGGGTAGCAAGGATTACTTTTTAGGCAAGGGGGAAGATTCGACATGAAATCATAAGGTGGTTCGGGGCATAAACCCTGTGAGTAAGGATACTCGCTGGCTAGAAAACGTTCTATGTCAGAGTTTGAATCCTCACTTAGGATTATAGGTTTTTGCTCAACCGAGGGTTTAGGCTTATTCCTAGTCATTCTTGAAATCATCTCAGCGTTCTTTTTACCCTTTGCTTAGGCCGTAGGGTTTGCCTTGGTCCTTTTGCTCACAGGTCTCATAAAAGTCTCAATCTTCTTAGTCATAGCGTCAGGTAAGTCAACATCAGGGTCGACCGAGGTTTTAGGAGGAGGCAGTAGGGTGTGGAAGGGCACAGGCGGCTCAGCCTTGGGTTCATTCACCATAGGATTATCAACCTTGATAGGGTTTGTATCATCAAAACCATTTTGAGCAATGAAAGCTCTCAAACTATCACCATGTAAACTCAAGTGATAAACAATGATAAGTTTAATAAGTCCATGGTGGAACACGCTACTGTCACCCTTCTGCCTTCTAAACCTTTTAGACATTTTATATAGGCTACGCTGAAAGAAAAAGGGCATATTCAACAGGTATCCCATAAAATTCATTAACAAACGCAGGTGGTAGAGAAACACGAGTCCATATCAAACTTCACAGGTCACGAACTGTTTGACTATTATAAAAAGTTCATGCCATCATGGTTTGAGCATGGATATGGGCATACCTCTGTCACAAGAGGTGACTTTGTACGAGACGAACAGAAGTGGCCAAGGCACCTCTTCCACTTTCGAATTTTTGAACCAACGCTGGCCTGTGGCAGGTAACCCTATAGCGAAACTAATAAACTCCTCATCGATTTCCAACTAGATGTCGCCCACCTTGGGTCTACAACCATCAAAAGTTAGGGCAAACTGTTGTGCCACACAGAGATTAAAACCCTCGAATCTCTGCACAAAGGTGAGCCATCCATTAGCCTCCAAGTCTTTCCAAGCATTTTCAAATAATAGAAAGGCTTGGTTTCCATTTGGCTCGATCCGCACCACGGGTGCCATGGAGCCGAGCTCCCAGTAAGTCTAGGGTTTGGGTCATAGCATACACAGGAGCAGAGTGCACGAAGGGTTACTCGGGCTAACAGAGGTGAACGAGAAAAAGGGATAGGCATAAATGCCATCATGCGAAGGTGGTGGACTTTATCTCTGCCATGCATAATAGTTATTGCCAATAGTACCACCGTCAACTTATAGCTATTCTACCCATCATAGCATAGTTTAAAAATCACGTCACTTGGTCGACCAATGAAACCAATGGTAAATGTATAAAACAACGCGCGCAATGTATTGTAACAACTCATATCAAGAGTTTAGCCAACGTATCAATGGGTCTTCATATAATCAAAATGCCAATAGTTATGAAAACACGAACATAGGTATCATATTAAAATATATATATGAAAGATTTAACCATAACCCCTATGTATTTTCATGGAACCAATGGTCAAGTAGGTCAAAATAAAAAAAACATGTAAATCCAAATGCCAATGCATTACAAACTCAATGAAACCAAATTACATAATCAATCGAAGCATTAGTACCGATCAAAGGACCTTGCCAATCGTATAATGATAAATAAAAGGTAAGCGCAATAGGCACATCGACAAAAGAGATGACGATAGTTCAAGTAGTGATTTTAATGCGACTTCAAAAGAAAAAAATTTCACGCTTATAGTCGTGAAAACAAAGCGAAGGTAAAGGTGCAAATGTCGCAGAAAATAGAAATCTCATTTATTTGAAAATTGTGACGAAAAATTGATGTTTGTAAAACATTGGTGTAGGCAGCTTATAAAGCAATGGGAAAATGTGAATTGGCTGCCAACACTATGGAAATTAATAAATGCGTATTTCTATATTGGCTTTGAATTGATGAAATTAACCCCTCAGACTTGTGTGACAGAACACATTCTATCCACATGACATTCAACATGTGATAGCATTAAGGCCTAGAACAATGGAATCAAACGGTTGTGTGTCTGTTGCTTATTCTTAGTTGTTTACTCCACTCATTAGGACTAAACCTCTAACTAACACTAGAACAAGGAATAATGGATTTGGAATGAAGTATATAACTCTAACTAAACTATAACCTAGAACTAATATGTCGTTACACTTGTCCTAGTCTGAGAGTATATGACTATCATGGTGTAAATGAGCCCTGCCAATGACATTTATGGAGGTCTATAACTCGTCTCCTTGGGACCATCACTTGTTTACTGTGTCCATCAAATTGCTTCCACATTGATATAATCACATGGGTTGGGTTAAAATCTGGATTAATTCCATTAAGCTTAACCTACGGGGATTGTCCCAAGTCTATTGTTTCACCCATCCTCTCGGCTCTATGTATCTTTCCCTTTTTTTACTGTGATAACCCTCTTTCAGTCTTTCATGGTAGCATAACCATCGCTTTGGTGGAGTTGGTCTTGCTCTGGTAGAGAAGAGCATGGCAGACCACATTTATCAAATGTTACCATAAACTAGGTAAGGATTCTCTAGTTGTTATATATTCGAATCTCAATTTTAAGAAATGTTTTTCTATATGTATCAGTTCTTTCAGAAACTCTTAAAAGGTTCTAGTGTAGAATTTTGGTAATGGCATTTCACTAAGTAGTGTTTTGGGGTTTACTTTGGTTTTATACCTATCCTTCGTATTTTTTTCTCAGACCATGCGTGATGATGAATTATTGTATTTTAAATGTTTCTTTGTCTAAGTTCCTCAAACCTTACGGGCTCGAGGTAAAACAATAGTTTGTACTTGAGCCCTTCAGAAAATCTGTTACTTCCGTAAAGCTTCAAAATCGATTTGTGGTTTTGACTGTGTGCTATGTTGTTTTCTCGGGTTTTCTACCCTAGTCGGGAACTGGTTTTCACAATTGTGTGGAGGAGCATTTCCTTATGACTTTCATGTCATTGAGTCTTTCCCTTTTGTTATAGATACGCCGATATCAAGTAACTCTAGATTTTTTTTAGTCATATCCTTGGTCTATAAATTTATGAGGGTAAAGTCTTGGTACTTGTGAAGGTCCTGAGTTGTTTCTTTGAAGGGAATAATTAGTTTTCTTTTATATCCCTGTTTTATGAAATCATGAAATGCCTATATTCTTTAGTATGCCAATAATGCTCGGCCTTTACTACATTTGACATATTACAGAAAAAGAAGTGTGGTAAAATGTTAAAGAACTCATGAGATAAATCTTTGCAATACAATTAATTCCATGAGAACTTGTTTCTTGGCATGTTCAATTTACTTCGTTTTATCCAAAAATTTTATTGACATTCCTTTTAATCTACATTTATTTCCCTTAATCTATGACACTTTTGTACCAGTATGAATACCATTTTTGTCTCTCGTCATTTTAGCTTATTTTGGGCCTTTGGGACCTGGCCGAAGAATTACCTTGTTTGTTGTCCTAAAGGTTTAAATGTCTTAACTTCTTTTATCAAATTACATCCACGAAAGAAAACTCAAGTTTATTTAAAATTCTATTCATGATGTTTATTTCAAGAGGATTTTGATTAAAACAAGAATAATTTTGTAACCTCATTATATGGCCAGTTGGGCAAATCTTGAGGATCCCAGATTGACAGTGTACATTCTTCATTATATTTTTTTGGATGATGTATGATTATTCTCTTTCTGGAGATATTGTTAAATGTTTGGTTTCTAAAATCTAATGATGGGCCCCTTTTGACTACAAGGGTACCCGTCAAGAAGTACTTGCGTCCTCCAACCCCCCTTTGGTTTGTGGATGACATTGTAAAGGATTATGAGGAGGAAGACAACTTTTACTTTAGACCCCAAGTTAAGTACAGTCCAAAACTTTCCTATGTTGCCTCTTTTATAATTATTTTCCTTGGTAATTTAATTTTACATTCATCATAAAAATTTCAATTGCTTCCTACTAAATGTTAATTGAAATTCTCTTGGTCTTTTTACAGGATTCGTGTGCACGAAATCCTTGAATTTTGGAATTTTCCTTATGCAAAAGGTACTCGGGTTCCTTTACATTACTCTCATAGTTTATCAATCCATGTTCTAATAAGAGAACTAAATGTCCGACCTAGAATATCGTTATGGTGGAGGGTTCAATCCAGGCTCCTATAGTGACTGGTTAACAAATATATTCAGTTGTTGTAATGATGTTTCATTTTTGGAAGATTATAAGTGCAGTAATTATGTAGGGTTGAATACACCTTTGTTTTCTGGCATGATTTTGGGATATGTAATAAGTTTAATTACATCTTCTGTATACTTATATAACACAGTCCCATTTACAGTTAATACACAGAAAATATCTTACTCAAGGGATAGAATAAAACTTTGAGAGTTATACTACATTTTATTTCATTTCAACAACATTTGAGTCAATAAATCCATTCATCCATAATTAAAGAGATTCATTATATCAGTCATCAAATAAATAACATTCAATCAGAGAAGGAGTATATGGACATATGTGAGCAATTATCATACAACAAATGGAACAACCAAGTTCCTCCCAAACTTAGAAGGGAACAACCAAATCTACTTGCACCGCTCACAAGCTAGCCTGACCATGAATCCATGAGGGTGAAATCTATAACTTGTCCTCAGCTATAGTCCTTCTATTTCAAAAAAATTCTCCTTTCCTCAAACTCAGAAAATTGTTTTCATAATAGCAAGAGCTAATTATTTCCCCCAGCATACTAGGCAACGTCCTTCCTCCTCCCATATGCTATATATATATATCCAAAAGCAATTGTGCCTAGGTCTTTTCCCCTTGGGAATTTTCGTAGCTTTAAAATTCCATCATTTTCAGGGGGTCACAATGGCCAAATTCTTGATTTTCCACTTGTAAAAATCAACTCTGAGGCAGTTCGAACATGTTCCCCACTCATGGAGTCATGGTCATATGATTTCAACCTGGTTGTTCCATTTGTCCATCAACAATAAATATAAAAAATATTTGTTTCTTACAAGTGTCATAGTCAAAGAGTTAGTTGAATCAAATAAAATCTTTTCCCAACATTCATACTCATAAATTAAAATTAACTAAATTCAAAATTCAAAATTTCCATAAATTGCAATAATTTTCCAATTTCGAATTTACCAAAAATGGAAATAAATTCCTAAGTATTTTCAAACTTAAAAATATTTTATTTTGGGGGATGTTACATCCTTTCCCCCTTCAATAAAACATTGTCCTAAGTGTGCATCCCTTGCTTAGAATAGGATCGGATGATATTTATGCATCTATCCTTCCAACTCCCAAGTGGCCTCCTTAGGACTAAAGTGCTTCCATTGCACTTTTACCTGGGCGATGGCTCTATTATGAAGTGATATCTCTCTCCTTTCATGAATGTATAGACGTTTCTCTTGGAACTTGCCTTCTGGTTCAACCTGCACCAAGTTCCAATCGATCATATGATTAGGGTCATGAAGATAATTCTTTAACAAAGAAACATGAAATACATTATGAATCTTTAGATTGGCAGGAAGTGCAAGTTGATACGCCATGGGTCCAATTCAAGCTAAGATATCGAAAGGACCACAAAACATGCATGCCAACTTGGCACAATTCCCTACCTTTAGTGAACTTATTCTGGCCTTGAATTTTAAATAGATGTGGTCTCCCACTTAAAATTCTAGGTGTCTTATTTTCAGGTTCGCTTAACTTTTATGTCTTTCATGTGCCTCTTTTAAATTTTGTTGTGCGTATTCTTCTTGGAGACTTTATAATCCCACCATGAATCTGTCAACTCAGTTATGCCATCTAATCAAATTTGTACACTTTCTGTCGTACATTTTTTTGAAGGGGCTCATCTTAGCAGAATTTTGCTAACCATTGTTGTACGTAAATTTCACCAAGTGTAGGTAGTCTTCCCACTTGATTGATTTTGCCATTGCGTACATGTGTAGAATATATTGTTCGATTTGTTTTGCTCATTTGGTCTAACCATATATTTGCGGATCATAATCAGTGATGAAATTCAGGTTAGTATATAACCCTCCAAAGAATTATTTCCAAAAAGTAGATGTAAATTTTATGTCTCTATCTGAAATCATCGTTTTAGGAATACCATGTAGTCTAAAAATTTCTTTCATGAATATTTCAGCAATGTTAATAGCTTTAAAAGTAGACTTCAGAGGAATAAAGTGTGCAGACTTACTAAGCTTATCAATTACCAACATAATTGAATCATTTTGTTTTTGAGTTCTAGGAAAACTTGTAATAGATTCTAGTGATATAGTCTCCCATTTCCATTCCGGCACAGGTAAGGGATGCAGCAAGCCAACTGGAAGTTGGTGTTCGGATTTCACGTGCTGACAATATTGACACTTAGCTAAGTATTTTGTTGTTCCTCCCTTCATATTAAGCCAATAAAATATATTTCTTAGTGTTGTTACCATTTTCTGGTATCCTACATGACTAGAATATGGTTTCTTGTGTACCTCGTCGAAAACCATTAAATTTAATTCAACTGAATTTGGTATGTATATTTTGTTTTTAAATCATAGTAGACCATTTCTGTCCAAACTCAGATCTGTTTTGTCTGATTTTTTTTTATTATTCCGTAAATCTGCCACTGTTTTATAAATTTACAAATTTTCTAAATTATAATCTCCGTGAAAATAAACCATAATTGTCATATGCATAGTAACACATGATATCATTCATAACTTAACCATTATAAGAACTATATGATATTCCTTTTTTATTTGGATTTGTGTGTCTCTTTGTATCAATTGTTTTTATTTTTCTACATTAATTAATGTTTTGGTGATCTAATACTATCAAGACACTCTCATTACTGAATTCCATGCATACATATAACCTAATGATTAGGATTAATGGATGTTATTGTTGTGTTAAAAGAGCCTGGTGTGTCATCGCATTTTCTTCCACATACATGATTTCTTTTTTGGAGTGTTTTGACATCTCAGTTGGTTAGCATGGTGCACATGATCATTAAAAATGATTCTTAAGGTTGTTGGTGTTTCTTTTCCCTAGTATTATAGATCATGATCATTAAAAGTTATATCCTAAAGTTTCATCAAGAGAAAGTTTGAAAGGAAAAGAAAGACATTCCATACCTTGTACTCATAAGATATGTTTTTTGGAATTATGTACATGTTTCGCAATCTCCCTTAAGACAGTTGTAGAGAATAATCTGGTTGCGGTAATAGTGCAGAAAATTATTTTTAAAATGTGTCAATACTTGAAGATTGAGAATCTCTTGTCAAAATAATTGATTATTATCATTAGTTACAGTCTTAATTCGAGAGGCTATTATTCAACAAATGAGATCATAATTTGAGCGTTGTTCCATGAAGGAATCTTGAGATCGTTGAAGGATATCTCAAAACCATGAAGAAAGTTACCAATGTGAAGAAGTTATACCAGGATTGATGGCATAGGATAATTACTACCTTAAAGGAGTAAATGAGATCCTCCAATTAGTTTCTCCCTCAATATGTTTCTTATTTGGTTTTGTTCATATTTTTGTGTATAGGTCCCACAGGTAAGAAAACAAATACATGGAAGAATGGCTACGCCTTCCATTATTCTATATTATAGAAACTGAATGGTTATGTCATCCATTTGTCGAAGGTATATAACTAAAGCCTGAATCTCCTATTGGAAAATTAATGCAAGGTTTTGAAAACTATATAACTATTACAAGCAACCGATTACAACCATTATGTTTATAATGGAAAACACAAATTCGGTCGAGATAGGTAAAAATTATCTCTTCCCATTTTTAAAAATTTATTGTGTGTTTAATCAACGGGATTAAAATTTGGGTGCTCTTAACCCCATGTCTCAGAACTAGAACTATGAAAAGGGAGTTTCCAATGGAACGATGTGTGTTTTGAAAAATCAAACATACTTAGTAACATGGTAACTGTATCACAATATCCTTTTATAAATCACACATCACGCTAAACCAATGAGTATCCAAGACCTGCCTACAATTAAAATCATTAGAAGGAATTATAGAAATGAATTACAGAAATGCCCCTGAAAATAAGTAACCAAATATGTGATCATTATGACAGTTATTGCGGGCCTTCATTATTTTTTATTAGTAGGAAGCAATATTATATATATATATTTTTTTGTAAGTAAGTATAATATATTAAAGTCCTCTCAGAGGCAGAGTAGCAAAGAAGAATACATGATGTTCAGTCCATGAGGGACTGCCCCAACATAGGGGAAACCAGTCCATGAACTCAGTGTTATCAAGCTGTTCAGTTATTCTATTATCTATTGAAATCATATTGTTTGTGCTTATAAACTTAAAAAAAACCAACAGGAAATTGACGGTATAAACATCGGAGACCTGCAATTTAACTGATAAGCTAGACATATGGAGAATAATCGGGCCACTTGGGCTGGATGTCTTCTGTCCATGGCTCCTCCTCTATGAAAGTGATCTGGTCGGCCCAGTTCTTGTCACCTTCCCCATCGTCCACTGTGTAATCAGCTTTGCTGCCTAAATTTGCGCCCATATCTTTTTCCTTCGTTGCACCCATAACTTGATCCTTGGTCGCGTCTACAGCTTCTTCCTGAGGCACACTCGGTTCCTGGACTGGAGAGTCCTCATTCTGTCTAGAGATCAAGGAGTCCTGCAAGGAGGCAAGGGTGCCGAGGAAGAGGTCGACCTTGACATCCGTTTCCTGGAGACGTAAGTTGAGGTCTTCCATGCCCTGGCGAATGCCAAACACCGAATCATACAGTGCCTCCATACTATCCCAAAGCTGCTCTGGAGTGGAAGTGTCCCGG
>JZKD02S1722865.1:99313-122086 GCA_000966675.3 Picea glauca
GGGGGGGGAGTAACAGCACAAGGTACCAGCACCCACGAAAGGGAGTGATCATGCTCCATGCGACGTGAGGTAAAAGAGAGGTGGTCGGATTGGCTGCGAGAGGAATGGCTGTGAGAGGAAGAGCTCAAAGAGGACGAGGCAGAGCGTGAAATGGAGGGACTCCGAGGCTTCCAGGGCGAGCCTCGCACTGGCCTCCCCCGTAGGCGCGTCATGGTGCAACAGTGACTGTAGACAAAGGTGATATGATGCATGCTGTGGGAGCAAAGAAGATCAGAAGAAACATAGCTGAGATTATGCCGGTGCCACTGCAGATCTCACTCTGCTAGCATCCAGCTGCAACAAACAAGGCACATTACGATCAATTACATATTATGAAACCCAGAAGGAGGAGCAGTTGCGTTAATGGGCGTATTAAAACCCATTTGTAATGCGATTGCGAAGCATTTAAGCGCTGGGGGGAGGCACGAGCATTTCACATGCCCCCACGTTTTGTAGCCCGTCACCCGCCTCCATTGACTGCCGCGTAACCCGCACTAACACCCCATCCGGGGGGATATCCACCGTGTTGGCCTTCTGGATACAGTGATGGAGGATATGGTGGTTTGGATCGTCTTCAACACTACAGAGGAGGTCTGAATCCTCCCAGGTAGTACCCAAATTAGCCAAGTCATCTGCCACCTGGTTTGCCTTCCTTCTGATGTGTGTGGGGATGATGATGCGATTGGGGTTGATTAGCCCTACAATGATTTGGAGGCCATGAGAGAGTCTCCAGCTGGGGGAGATACTATCTGAATTTACCCCATTTATAAGTCGTCGCAGTAGGCCGATGACAAGTTGCGAGTCCCCCTCGACAAAGAGCTTTGTGTAATTGTATTTTATGGCTAGATGCAGGCCCTTGATCAGACCCCAAAGTTCAGCAACATTATTGGTTGTATATCCAAGGGATCCAGCTCCTATGACAATAATGCGCCCATTAGAATCGCGGAAGACTACCCCATAGCCTGCATCTCCGGGGTCGCCCTTAGAGGCTCCGTCGAAGTTAAGTTTGACGAAGTCCTCCGGCGGGGGGGACCAGAAAGAGGGGCTGGAAGGAACGGTAGAACGAGGTGGGGAGGAGGGAGCAAAAGGGTCCAAGAAAGGAGGATAGGGGATTCAGAGGAGGGGCAGGAAGAGTCTGAGCGAGACCAGTTCTGAAGGTGTATAGTCTCCAGGATGCTACGACGGCATTGAAGCCAGCATTGCTGCCACGATGAAGAGAGGTTCCTGAATAGTCTGCGGTTTCTTTCTTTCCAGGTGTTCCAAAGGATGAAGCCGGGAAGGAGCTTCCAGATGCGGTTGAGGATAGGCGAGTGGAAGGATGAATCTCTCCAGTTCGAAATCGTTTCAAGGAGGTTGTCCCTGTTATGGTCCGAGGTGCGCATGATTGTGGCTGCTTGATCCCAGATTTGGCTAGTGTAGGGGCAAGTGTTAAGGAGGTGGTTTAAAGTTTCTTCATACTGACCACAGAGAATGCAAAAAGAAGGGCCCAGAAAGTCCCTTTTCCGTAGGTTATCCCAGGTTAAGACACTTGATTGTGAGATCAACCAGAGGAAGAGGGTGATTTTCGGCCAGTGTTTGAGACTCCAGATTTTTTGCCAAATTTGCGACGCTGGAAGGTGGTTTGATTGCGTCTTAAGTTGATAGGCTTCCTTGGTGTTGAAGGTGCCTTGTGTTCCATATCCCCAGCGTAGGATGTCGTTTCCCTCAATTTTGGGGATTTTCCTCTTTGCCAGTTCATCTTGCAAAGGAGAGAGGTTGATGTGCTGATCCAAATTCATGTGTTCCCTGTCCACTCGCCAATAGCGCCAGTTTGCCTCTGTGTTATCGATTTGCCAGTAGTCTGCTACCTTGGTCAAACCTGCCTGCGCTGCTTGAGTGCAGAGGTCGGGTGCCCACTCTTCATCTTCCAGCGCTGGCCATTGATGCCATGAGTCCTTCCAAAAGAGGGTTGTTTCCCCATTGCCTATCTCCCAGAAGGCATGTTGGGTGATCAACTGTCTATTCTGTTTGGCCGCTGTCCATATCAGGGAGCCTTGGTCATCCCCATTCCAGCGAATGAGGCGATTCTCTAGCAGGCCCGGGGTGTATTTTCTCCTCCAAAGTTTGGCCCAGAGCTCCCTGGGGTGTTTCAGCCACCTCCACCAGATTTTGGCGCTGAGTACTTTGTTCATTATGCCTGGATCTCTCAAGCTGAGACCTCCATGTTTTTTTGGCTTGCATAGCTTGTCCCAGCTTACAAGCGCTATTTTCTTCTCTTTGGTGAGGCCTTGCCATAAGAAATTCCTTTGTATTCTTTTGATGGCTGTGAGAATGAATTTAGGGGCCGCCAAGGCAGAGAAAGCATAGATCGGGAGGGCTTGGAGGATGGATTTTAGCAGGATAAGCCGGCTGGGAAGATTAAGAACTCGGAAGGTCCAGGAGGACAATCTTTTAGAGAAGGACGAGAGGAGAATATCCCAAGAGGAGTTTTTGAGAGCATTATCAATTAGAGGGGTCCCAAGGTATTTGGACAGAAGGGAGCTTCGCTTGAAGCCGAGGAGGTCTGAGATGTGCCGCTGAATCTGTGGGGGGGTGTTGAAAAAGAAGATGAGGGATTTGTCTTTATTGCATTCCAGACCCGAGGCTTCTGAAAAGGATGAAAGGATAGACTAGATAGAGACGGCTTCTCGTACAGTGGGGCTACCCATTAAAAGAGTGTCATCGACAAACTGGTTCTGCGAAAGAGGGGGAGAGATGCCATGGAGGGGAAGACCAGTCAAAAGATTGTTTTCCAGGGCTGCATGGATGGAGTGGCTGAGGCCCTCGGTCATGATTATGAAGAGAAAGGGGGAGAGGGGGTCGCCCTGTCTGATTCCTCGGGAGGGAGAGAAAGGTTTTGAGGGAACTCCATTGATAAGAAGGGAGAAGAAGGCTGAGGAAGTAAGATTGATAATCTAGGTTACCCAGTTTTGCTCAAAGCCAAAAGCTAGAAGCATGGCCTGCATGAACTCCCAACTGAGCTTGTCAAAGGATTTAGAGAGATCTAATTTGAGAAGCATACCTGGGGTCTTGGTTTTTTGCAGGGAGTGAATGACTTCATGAGCTAAAATTACACTGTCCATGATTTGTCTGCCTTTGACATAACCAGATTGCTCTGGGGAGATGATTGCTGGTAGAATGGGCTTGAGTCTATGAGCTATCACTTTTGTGAGGAGCTTGTAGATGAAGTTGCAGAGTGCTATGGGTCTGTACTGTGCTGGCCTATGGGTGTTTCCTTCTTTGGGGATAAGAGTGATAAAAGTTTCATTGAGGGCTTGTAAAATTTGGCCCGTGGCCCTTGAATCTTATAAGATCTCCCAAACCTCGGTGCATATCATGGGCCAGCAGTGGTGAAAAAAAAAGCTGGTGAAGCCGTCCGGTCCAGGAGCTTTGCATTTGGGAGTGTCCTCAAGTGCCTGGTCCACTTCTTCTATAGAGATAGGGCGGAGGAGGGCTGCATTTTTCTCCTTGGTTATGAGGGCTGGCACATGTCTTGTAATTTTTTGGATAGCTTCACCCCTGTTTTGGATGGGTTATGTTAGGAGATTCTGGAAGTGCTTGATCATAGTTTTTTCCAGGTCCTCGTGGGATTGCATGATTGCTCCATCCTCTGAAATTAAATGCGTAATTTTATTGGAATGCCTTCGCTGGATAGCAGTGCGATGGAAGAACTTTGTATTGCGCTCCCCTTCCTTGAGCCAGACGATGCGTGACTTTTGTTTCCACAGGATTTCTTCCTGTTTTTTCCTGGTTTCCAAATGCTGGCTTACCTTCATTTCTTTCTCTTTTAGAGCGTCCGTGAGGCCTTGATCTCTGATCATCCTCTGGATCTCCCCCATTTGCTGCCTCAACTCTTTTTGGGAGTCAAAGATATTGCCAAAGGTGTGTTTGTTCCAGCTTTTAAGTGTTTGCTTCAAGTTTTTGAGTTTTTGCTGAAATTTATACATTTTGGATCCATAGGAGATTTCCGCCTGTCTCCACCACTCTTGAATGTTTTTTTGGAAGTCAGGGTGATCAAGCCAAAACTATTCAAACCGGAAGGGCTTTTTTCCCAGCGTTGCCTGGACGTCCACCCACAACTGAATGGGCCAATGGTCTGACCCAGAGAGATCAAGTATAGTGGAATCCATGGCCACTCCTTCCATAAGAGATGCTATTGATGTAAGGAATCTTTCGAGTTTACAATGGACCTAGTGTGCTCCTGTCCTCCTGTTTGACCAAGTGTATAGGCCATTACTATGATCCAAAACGATAAGGCTGAGCTCTTCTATGAGATTGTTTAAATCGTTTCCGTCCCGATCCAATCTCCTTGATCCTCCCTTCTTTTCCGTCAGAGTGCGGATGATATTGAAATCTCCGCCGATGATCCACCTATCCCTTTGGGCGATGTTGGGTGTATGGATAAGGCTATGGAGAAAATCTTGCTTATCCCCCGAGGTCGTTGGGCCATATACGCAGGTTATGTGACCAGGCCGATTTGAACCAATGAGTCTATATTCGGCAGTAATGGACCATTTAGTGGCACAGAAATTGTGCAGAAGCACGATGTTGGTGTTCCAGAGGATGGCTAGTCCTCTTGCAGTTCCTATGGCATCTACTGAGACAATTCCACCTTGTTTCCAGCAGTTGGGGAGCATGTTGTCCATATCCTCGGAGGTGCATTTTGTTTCCTGCAATAGAACAATATCGGGTGTTTCTGCTATTATCATTTCCCGTAGCATTTTTTGTTTGCTACGACCATTGAGACCTCTTATATTCCACGAGATAATCTTCATGATGATGGATGAGTGGGGAGAGGAGGGAAACTGTCCGAGATCAAGTGAATCTGTCCAGAGTTCACCATAAAATTTCCTATTTCTTGTATGAGCTTACTAGTGGATTTCCTCCCTCTTTTCTTTTCTTCTTTTTGAACTTTGCTTGGGGTTTTAGATTGACTAGTTTGAACACCCAGGGCCTTGCTAGCTCTAGCCGAAGATCATGCGGACGAGTTGAGGAATACTTTGTGAACTTTTCTCAGCTGATCTCTGGGGATGGTGTAGATCTTTTGATGTCGATATGCATGCTCAAGGTGTTCTAGATCTATTCCGGCCAAATCTTGTTCTTCTAACTCCATTTCTTCATCGCCATCATCTCTTTCCGGCTGATTTGACTGTTCCTGAGTCAGGCTCGGGTGGGTAGGAGGGGGCACATTGTTTTTAGGGGCGTGGCCTTTAGGATGGTTCTCGGCTTGGGGTACGCTATGCAGGGGAGGGGAGTGTGGCTCATTTTTTTGGAAAGAGGGCTGTTGGAGGGTATTATTTAGGGGATTTTCAGGTTGATCTTGCAAGATAGCGAATTTATTACTAGTGGAGGGGTCCTTGCTTACCTGGGATGGCTGCTTCCTGGTACCCTGACGCCATCGTCCTGTCGGTTGAGCGAAGCCCTCCTTGTCTTTGCCGGTGTCTGGAGCACCCTCCTTGTGAACCGCATTAAGTGGGCATTCCCTGAATAAATGGTCGTGTTCATGACATTTTTTGCAGCGGAAGGGGATATGCTCATAATCAATGGTTTGCGACCATTCTTCGTCGTGGTACTCCAGCGTAATGGAACCTGGGAGTGGCTTGGCTATGTTCAGGTACACGCAGATTCTCGCATATGAGGTGTATCTACACAGCTTTGTGGCTTCAGAGGACTTCACATAGACACCAATGGTGTTGTCGATACCTGCTAGTACCTCTTCCAACCAAAACTCCTGTGGGAGGGAGTACAGTCTGATCCATACCGGCGAGTGGGCGAAATCCTCTTTCTCAGGACTAAATTTTTCTGTCCAAAATCTCAGAAAAAGGCCAGGCGAGTTATAGAAATAAGGTCCGTCGTCAAAGATCCGATTGCGGTCTTCTAAGTTATGAAAGATAATGGTGAAGAACCCTTTGGACCCCAGCTGTAGGTCATAATTACCCCTGGGCTTCCACCAGTACTGGATCCATTTGATCAAATCTCTCTCAGAGGGCCATAGCCCTAGAAACGTTTCTACCAGAGCATTATCACACATGTACTGTTTTTGTTCCTCTATGCGTGGTGAGCTTACGATATATTTTGGGGCCTGAGGCGCGTGTGGGATGCACTGTCCAGGAACCCAAGGGGCTGTCGCTTTTGCTGGGGCCATCCCCTTGTCTGGATCAATATCCATATCGTGGTCCTTGAAGGTTCCTTCCTCTAAGAGAGCTGCGCGCAGATCAGGAGGTGTTTCAAACGTGGGTCTTTTCATGCTCAGTGCAACATCCTTGCCATTGGTGACTTGGTTGTAAGAGGCGTTGGACGACATCCCCTCTTTGTGGTTCGGGGGCCCCTGCAGGGCGACCATCAGTTGGGCGCAGCTCGAGACGGCTGGAAGTTACAGAACCCTAGTTGTAGAGCACAGTTGTTCTTAGCAATATTATATATTAACTGTCAGAAGGAGTAACCAATTTAGAGAAAAGGTAATTACTATTGAGAGGTTGATGACATTTTAAATCCATATGTTTTCTATTCATTTCTGATAAAGATATCACATACAAGGGATAAAGGAAACACATATAGCGGTTTAAAAATAAAATGCAAGCAAGGTTTCAGTCTGGGGCTCATTCTAGCCACGAGAGAAAAATGGAGACAACCTCCATGAAGAAAAATGAAATGAAGCAAGAAAATCGGAGCCATAAATAAAGCATTCCCAGCAAGAACTAATTCATTCGCAGCATAAAATTCACTATAATAAATAAACCAATCACAGAGAAATAAAACATTTGGAGAATTCGAGAGACATCCCCAAAATCACAAGGCATTTCACTCGATGACTTTGGCCATGCAAAGAAAATACCAAATAGTTTATGTTAAGCCAACAACTTCTCACTAAGGCATGTACTCCCGACCCCATTGTGTTGTGCTTAATATATGCTTGTTTTCGAAAGACCAATGGAGATTCACGCTTGCGCACAAGTATAGAGTCATTTTTGGGGGAAGAATTTAAGATCGTAAATCCTATGTTTCTTTATAGTCTAAGTCTAATATAATATATAGATATATATAGGAATGTAAGGATAATTTTAGGAATGAATGGGATGTTGGAGTGATGGAATTTTATTCACTTAGGAACTCTCTTCCTTGTGTATAGACAGGATATAAATGTCAACGTTGATAATCATAATATAAGAAAACTTATCAGAGTTTAATAATGGATATAATTGTCACCTTTCCCTAATTACGAGTCTATTAAATGAATTGGATATTTATGTTCTTTAGAATTTTTTTTTTAATTGGTAAATTTGAGGTACATTACAATATTCCACTTGTTTTTAGCATTAAATATATTAAAATTATATTTCTCATACATCTCTCCATCAAAGAGGACAATTGGGAAGTCAAAATCTTGCTCAAAAATCACAAATATAGTCATTAAATACTTTAATATTATCCATTATGAATTTCCATAAATGGAAATTTATTTTTCCAATAAATAACATTAAAATAAAAAAATTCGATTCTTGAGGATGTCATAAGATATCATACCAATTGATATGAAATTCAACCTACAAACTAAAATACAACAATGAATAATGATTGGGAGACAAAAAACTCATATTGCTACAGAGTAGAAAAAGTGTATAGATCCATAGACAAGACGCTAGGAGTAACAACAGAGTACCATCAACTTTATACAACAAAAGAAGGGACCCTTTATTAGGTTGTGTGACTTTTCTTACGACAACAAAAAGGAACCTGTTGATTTATTTATGGAGTGCTCTACAAAGTGGGATTGGCGAGCACTATTTACAATGTTACTGAATGACATAACTAACATTCTAATGGAAATTATCGAGAACCATATTCCACTGCACTGAGAAATGTGATTTATTAAATAACTAACATATGTAATTGACATGTTAATTTTTTATCTAAGAAACTCTCTATTGAACTAGACTAGTGAGGAAAGTTTACAATAGAAGTTGTTGACAAACTACTACATGTCCCCATGTTGGTTGGCGAAGGAAGGTGGGAACCCTCTTTGGTGGCCCAATCACATATGTGCCAATAGGAAGATATCCTAACATATATGTGCCAGCCACTCTAATCATCAATAGTTAATTGAATACCAGCCTCTCACTCAGAACGATCCACCTGTGTGAGCGGAGTAGTATTGTGTTCTGATTTCTCGACAATTAACTTGTGTTGAGGCAAAAGGACATTCCTTCAATTTGAATTTCATAGTTCCTAGAGTGTGTGTGATACCCCAAAATTTCAAATTCAAAACTTATTATTATTTTTGTTCTTTTGTTATCAACACATTATTGATCTTAGTGATCTAACTCAAAAAATTATTGTTTTAGTTATTATTTTATTAATAATAAAAGAGGAAGCACACGTGAAGTGGATTGTTAAAAGAGAAAATACATTGATACAAAGAGAAGCACCCAGTGACATCAAAAGGGGAACAAAGTGGTGAATATGTGTTGAGTTAACTCATCAAAAGTGAAAAACGATCTTAGGTTTTTAGGAACATGTGTAAAAATAAGATTGACACGTGGTCAATGAAGAAAACTCAATTTGATAGATGGTCAATGAGCAGGAGGCTCATACAAGTGTCAAATACCTAAACAAATCTTAAAAAATAAAAGATAACAAAGTGAATGGGACACCATTCTAAATAAGATATGAAATCTCATAAATACTTACATGACCCAAAGATCTTCACGTAATGCTTATAACCATATGCACTGCAACAAATCACTTTGTTAGTTTAAGATCGATATTTATCTCAGGGGTGACGAAGTGGGCATATGTGGCAGCTCTGATATAAGGTTGGGAGGAACGGTCCACTTGACATTTGTTTTCCCCTAAATAAATATCGGTTACATGTTTTCTTCCATTCTCTTCTCAATTAAGTTATTATTTCTTTATTAATTTGTGCATAATATATTTTGATTAAATTCAATTTTAAATGTAAGTTTAGAATATTCTGTTAGAATTTTGTTTCCATGCAATTTGAAGTTTATAGATAAGTTATAATTGTTTTTAATCTAATTAAATATTAGAGGATTTTTCTGTGTATCATTCCATTATACAATTGTCGCGATAAATATCAAAGACAAATGATTATATCCATAACCAATACAAAAAGTATACGCAAAATTGTCAAACATAGAGGAAACTATATAAATGGAATATACAACCAACATGTTAGATGCAAATTATAATGCTAATTTCGTGAGGATGTTCTAGAATATAGACAGAAATGAAACTACATAAATGGAGATACAACCAACATGCTAATTGTTAAACGATAATGTTGTTTCCATGAATAAAATCTTGAATGTAAAAATAAGGTTAAGACTGTCGATTATTAATAGCTAAAGGACATAACAATAACTAGAAACAATCGGGTAGTTTTGTAACCCTCTTTAAATGATAAGGGAACTAAGAAAATTATACGAGCAAGGAAAGTAAAGGCCAGAACCACTAGCAACCACAAACTGAGAAACAAAGAAAAAATTCCATTGATAAATAGTTAACAGAGCTACATCATTATTGACTTGACTTTGTAAATTAACACAAGTGAAAGTTATTTTTACATGCACAAGGGTTTATCCTAATTTTAGTTAAAAATGGAAGAATAGTAACATAATCCCTTATACACAACCATACATCCAGGGAATCCTTACAAATGACATGCAAATAAAATATTCTACTTATTGTTGAAATTAGACGAAAATAGTCGACAGATCTAGGACAAGTAACCATCCCACTAGTTTGAATAGAGAATATGGTAAGATACACTCATCTAGATTAAGGTTTATTTACAAACCGATTTACCTATCAAGGTTGAACACCGTAGCTAAGAAATCATAGTCATTACCTGTCACAAGGTTTTAAACAAAAAAAAATAAAATTAAAGTCGCACCCGGGTATGGTAAATTTCACAGTTACAAAAGGAAAACACTTAAAGTTAAACTTAAAAGGTATCTAGATGGTTGATATAGGTTAAACCCTGGTAGTTTGACTGAGCATACTTGCATTGACGCGTAACCATTACATAAAGAAACAAAAACTTTCATAAGAAGATGACACAGAGTTAGGGCATGAAATTCTTACGAGGAAAACCTCTAACCCGAGATGGATTTCCTATAGAAGAATGTCTCAACCAACTAGATTCAACATTCCTTTATTATGGGTACCCTCAAACATAACAAAGGGCCCATCATTAGATGAAGTATAGATAAATATACCTTCAATAAAAAGGAAGAACTATAGAAGAAGCTAAATGTAACCAGGACATTCATCTCTTAGAGAAACCTGTAAGGTTTCCAAACCCGAAATCAAGGTCAGGAAAGCAACAATAATTGGAGTATTGCAGAGAATAAAGAAAATGCACATAGGACCTTCAACCATAATTTATCAAATAAACACCTTCGCCAACTGTAGAATTGGAACTGAGCAACATAAATTACAAAATTGTTTATCAATTAAGGGTGAAACCACTAAGCAATTTTTGTCCCAAGGTCCTGAATGAACTGGAAGATCTAGATCTTTGAACATAGACATAATATATGCATGGTTAAGTATATGTATGCAGCACAAACACCCAAAAGTTCAAAGACAAGAAATGGAGCTCCACAAACTTCTAAAATCGAACCAGAAGGTACCCTCAATCTCCACTATAAAATTTCCAAAGAAAATAATGTTTGAAAACTATGCAAGGCGGTCATGACTTACCTTCCCCACTCTTGTTCCAAGAAGTGACACCTGAAAAACATAAGGGTTTCCACATGAGTTTGGGGAGGTGTGTGAAAATTAAGAACACAGGGTACATCAAGCCTCACATTAATAACTTCCAACCACTCATGTACTACAAGAAAAAAATGATTAATGTTTCCAAAATAAATCATAACTATGAAATGATTATCGATTTAATCCTTTAACTATTTTCACACTTTAACAGTCGAGACAAACCACTAGTAATGTGCAATGACTTTACGAGACATAAAAATTAAATTAAGTATTCCACCAACTTTGGTTAACAAAGAAAGGTTCCGACAAGGGTCCCTTTTGGAGTAACCAATGAAGGTTGTAATGCATAAATCATAACATGGGAATTGTAACATAAGGTGATATCCATACCACATGAAGTATAACATAGATTCAAATTGTGTCATGAAGATTATAACATAGGTCAAACAAGTAAACTTTCACATGGAACTTTTAAAGGTAAAGCTTCAAAGGTAAGGGATATCTCATTAATGAAATTTAAATAATTGAGTAATGTTCTTTACTTAGTTAAGAGTAAAATATTGTGGTATAATGTTTTTTTATGGGAATGTGAAACTGTGTATCCTCAAAATTAATCCACATCGAATGCAAGTGTGTCCTATATGGAGTTGCATTTAGTTGTATTAGCGTCGATTTACCATCAAGAGTCGTCATTGCCATGTTATCTTACATATGACCAGAACCAAATTAATGTCAAATGAGCCCTTTTCTTGTGCGTAAATTCTTGCTAACCATATGTGTGAGGTTAAATGCTAGTCCCAAGACTTTAATTTCCCACTTAATCGTCTTAATTACTTTCATGGGGGAGCACAAAGGAGGATCTAGGTGGGTCATGGAAGTACATGCTGACCAGACATGTTGTATCCTTTGTCCATGGGCATTGCATCAAGGATTTAGTGGGCACCCGAATTAGGGGAATTCTCTAAAATCATTTTCTATCAATATTTAAATCAATTATTTGTCATTCATTAAATCAAATTGCATTGATTTTGATATATTTTTCTTCATTAATACCTTTCCACGTAATTAATATATTTTTCTAAATCATATAATCTAACTTATAAAATAATCAACTCACTCATCATCCAACTAAACCACCATCATCTTATTTCACACCATCCAACTAATATTTCTCACTCCTCATCCAACTAAACCACATCATCATCTTATTTCACATCATCCAGCTAATATTAATATATTTCTATGTTCTAGGATTACATTTACTCTAGTATTACACACATGTTCATATATACTTTTCTTTAAGTTTCTTTAAATCCTTGTATACTTTGATTTAAGTTTCTTTAAATCCTTATCATTGAGCTCAATTTAAAAAAAAAAGTATCCCATTATATTGTCTTTCCTTGATGAGCTTTCCTTTACACATGTGAAGATATTTTTCTTAAATCTTTCTTAATTTATGTGATATTTTTCTATCTATTGTTTTTGTATATCAATTATCTGATAGTAATCAAATTTGTAATATTCTTACTTTTCATTCATTTGTAATAAAACATTTTTAAATGTTATAATAAATATATCTAAATAATCAACATTTTAATAATTATCATGAATAATCTAAAATATAGTTAGATGTAGATACTTATTTATTGTGGATGAGAAAGTATTGGGTTCTTTTTATATTCAATTTTAAATAGTCTCAAAATGAGGTAATGTGTATGTAGCACTAGTGTAGAAATTTGACAAAAAAAAAACCCTATAATAAAACAATTTTGCTCATAAAATATAGTTAATATTTATATTTGAAAAGAAAAATGTCTATAGTGAAAGAGTTTTGCTCATAAAATATAATTAATATTTATAGCAATATGTGGAGAAATTTTTTTTTGTTAAATATTAATAATTATATCATTAAAATTAGCAACTTTATAATTTTGTAATTCTAATTTAAATAACATATTCATTTTCTCTAATTTAAAAATTTACCAAAATTTAAGGTTCAATGTAAAAACATAATTTTTAAAAATTTACCAAAGTAATTATCATTTCAATCTAATAGTTAACATCTAAAATTCTAAGAATTTTAATACACATTATCAAATAAAAAATACTCTTTACAATAGTCCTTGTAAAAATGTAAGGATTCAAAATTTCCCATTAAACAATATTTACAAACCAAAAGAGATATTATTTACAAACCAAAAGAGATACTATGTACAATACTCCTTGTGAAAAGGTAAGATTCAAAATTTCCAATTGAACAACATTTACAAAACATGTTTGAGAATTCAAATTCAATTCAGTGGTATAGTTGAATTTTGAATTCGCTTTCAAATATATTTTCCTTAACTTGTGTCGATCCCATTACGCATTTATCTAAGTGTTGCAATACAACTTTAAAAGATGCTCTTAGTTGTTAGATGACACAAATATAACCGTTGAAATGATGAAGCACAAGATTGGAGTATTAAAAACCCTAATGTATAAATGTTGTAATTCAAACTTAAAAGATGCCGAACGGTTAGATGACAAAAGTAGAAAAGTTACCATTGAAAACGCTAAAAGACATTGAAAAAGCTAAAAAGACACCAAAGAGGATAGCCGTTGAAATGACGAGGCACAAGATCGACTATTAAAAACCCTAGATTAGAGGCAGTAGAAAATATCTGAATGGTTCATTGAGTTTCAACCATAGATTAGAGGCGGTAGAAAATATCTGAATGGTTCATTGAGTTTCAACTTCAGTAGTTTTTTCTGCTCTGTTTTTTTTTTATTCTCACATTAATGCGCAGAGGCTTCCATCAAACGACTAAGATTGAAAGCTGGGAAGGAGTAAAAAAATACGTTGTTTATCTCAACAGACGCGCCCCGTCTCCCTTCTGTTACAGTTGAAAATGTATGTATCTCCTGGTTTATCAATCATGTCTAATTGATATTTGTTTTGTTGTTTTTTGTTTGGCTGGCTATTCAGTTCATTTATTTTGTGCAGGAGCACTGGGCTGGCTATAAAACCATGTGCAAGAGCACTGGGCTGAGAGAGATGGAAGAATTTGTAGACGTAATGGCAGAGGGTGAGTAATGGAACTTCGATGACGAGACTCTTCTCCTTTTTTAAAGCCCTTTCCCCAAAGCTACAAAGAATCCACCAACACATCGCACCGAGACTCACATTGCAGGGATGACTGCACAGGAGAGGACGGGGCAGTGCAAACGTCTTTGTTTTTTCGCATCTTGGGATTCGAGCGTTCTTTTTTTCTGTTACTGATCGAGATTCTCCTATTTATATTTCTATTGCATCATTTTTTTTAATTGGGTTTACATGTCTATTTATATTTCTATTTCATCATTTTTTTTATTGGGTTTACATGTCCATTTAAATTTCTAGTGCATCATTTCTTTATTGGATTTAGCATGGGCATGTTATCTTATGCTTTCTTCGTTCACTTGGTTTGTTTTCGCATTTTCCCTTTTGATGATCTCTTCTCTACTCTTATTTTTCCTCTTCATATATTGAGTGGAGTTTGGGTTCAGATAAACCCTATCACTATGGATATGGATGGTGTAGATTCCAGTATAAGGGAAAGCCAGGAGGTATGATATTTTTTATTGTTTATTCACCATAAATGGAATGTAGGTGGAGCAAGGATGGTGAGAGGGAGTAGAGAGCTCTTTCATTTTCTTGCATGATGAAATGCTTATACTCTATGATATTAATTTTTAATACTGATTTTTAAACCTGATTTCCAATACAAATTATCTATTTTATGGTTATTCAAATCTGACCTTACTCTATAAAGCTTTATTAGTATTTATGAACAATTCCTCTCGATTAAATTCTCTCATAATTCTCCGTTAAAATCTCACGCAACTCATAGTCTTTCCCATAAACTAAAGGAGACTTATTCAAAGGAATACCTACCCAAACTCTGTTAATATATTCTTTTTCTGATTGGCTTGATTGACTTCATCTTTATTTTATATAAATCATCATTAAGCATGTTCCCCACACAGCCATCTTTTTAAAATTGTTGTGTTTCGCGGCAGTTCGGAAAATTTTAATTGTTATCCCTAATGGTTCATGGCTACATCCTCTAGTTGATCCACCATTCTGATCCACCATTCTTTCAGGACTGCATGCAGGCACAAAGACGGAAGTCCTTTACTGTTATTCAAGGTAGCAAACTGGAACAGAGCATCCTTTACATAAACATGTTTTTTTTAATTATATATATATATATATGTAATATAAAAAAAATTGACTTCTTTACAGTTATAGTTAAAACATTTTATTTTTATAAAATGCAGAGATTTATTTTTCTATAACAAAATGCAAAGGACTGCTAAGCTCAATGTTCAAATAAAAGATGAGAATGACATTTATTTTTCTACTACAATTACTGCTAAAATTAATCTTGGAATAGAAGATGAGGATGACATAAGCATTTAATAGGCACCTTCCTTTCAAAGTAATTTTTTAGATTTTTTCATTTTGTCTTTTGTAAATATAGTATTATATTGTAGAAAAAAATTAAAATAATAAATGACATAAGCATTTAATTGTCACCTTGCTTTTAAAGTAATTTTTTTAGATTCTTTCATTTTGTCTTTTGCAAATATAGTATTATATTATAAAAGAATTTTTAAAATAATAATTATACTTATAGATGTTTTTTCTTTATGTTTTTTTTAGATTATGTATTTTCTTTTTGTTTTCTTGCATATCATTTGCATTCCAATGAAGGTTTTATGAATGTCTCATCCATGTGCTATACCCTCTATCATAACAGAAGCCATGTGTCATAACCTCTAATCATTACATAGAAAAGATGTATATAGTGCTCAAGTAAGAGTACAATTATAAGGAAACCCTTACCTATTAATAACAATAAACATTTTTAATATTATCAACATTTTACTTTTCTTAATTAACATAACTAGTATTGCAGATTTTAACATTTATTATTTTTAAATTAATATTTTATATGAAATTTACTAAACTTAATTTACTTCAATTTTTATGCATATCTAAATTTTAATATAAGTTATTAACATTAACATATTGCATCAAAATAACCTCTAAAATAACCTTTATAAATTCATTTTAATCTAGGATTTAAAGATTTTAGAGGGATCAAATCTTTAGAGGTGCAAACATTTAGCCTTTCCTAACACTAGTAAGATATACTTACCTCCTAATTTTTATTTTATTAATTGAATCAACTTTTTTAATTAAAGATTTTTTTTTTTAAATCTTTGTAATCTAACATCAAATGACTACTTTTTTCCATACTAAATTATAGAGCACCTCTACACACAATCACTCTATATAAACCAAGTCCTACAATAATCCAATAATCCGGGAAATATACACTAGATGAAAAATGGTAAGCTTATTTTAGATCTCAGGCAACTATATCCGTAAATCCAGCAAAACACTCGATTTGCCAATCTGGGTAAAGTTCAGAAGGAAGATCGCACGCTTATTAAATGGTTTACTGGGTATACTGTAAAATCTATCCTTTCACTCAATTTAAATTTGACTTCTGATATAATTTAAATTAAAACACAACAAGTAGGATATACTTACCTCCTAATTTTTGTTTTTATTAATTGAACCAACTTTTTTAATTTTTTTTTTTTTTTTTAAATCTTTGTAATCTAACATCAAATGACAACTTTTATCCATACTAAATTATAGAGCACCTATACACATAATCACTCTATATAATCACTCTATATAATCAAATTCAGTTTTCTGGTAACTAACGAGTTGAAATGTACCCTAAACAAAACTTGTGGTGGGCCTCCAAATTCCACGTGAGGCTTTTATTTGCACAAGACTCCACACAACCACTCTAAAAGTATTTCAAATGTTTTCATGTAAGGATGGATAAGAGAACACAATTTAAAATTCTTCAACGTGTAATGGTGACCCAGAGAAAACGACTTAAAACAGTTTCTTCAACGTATAAGTATGGCCAAGAGTATTGGAGTGCTCTATAATCACCTATATATCACCTATAACATCTAATATAGTCACTAACTTTTAGAACATATAAACCTTTTAAGGTTTTGGAATAACTCATTGTTCCTAACCATATATTTATATCTTCCGAGTAATAAAAAATATAATTGTTTTACTCCTTTAACAAATTATTCTTAATACATATAACATATCATCCCTAGCACATATAATTATATAACTAGAACCCATAAATTTTATTACTCCAAGCACCTAACTCTCTTAACATGATAACCTCTATCTCTCATAATTCTTTACATGAAAACTAACACTTAAGTCAGTTAACCCCTATTACTTATAACCCCTTACTACTAACTCATATTAACCCTTAATATGACATGATATCTATATAATCTCTAAAACTTATGAACATGAATCCATAACCCCTAGTAATAATAACTTTTGATGTTATCCCTTTACCATAGACACTTATAACCCCTAACACCTAATACACATATAGCCTTTAGATGTTTAGCATTTGACCCTAAACTTCTATATTCCCTTATTTCATAACACAATATCTAATAACTACTACAACCCCTTACACTTAAACCCTGATCTATAATCCATTTAGATTTATGAATGCAAACAACTATGACCTCTAATATAAGCAATAAACATTATAATCCGTCAAGTTCTAAGCATTACCATCCCTGCAATCCTATGATCCCTATAACCCTTAATCCCTATAATCCCTAAGATCCATAACTCTTATTGTTTACAACCCCGAATCTATATATTTCATAACACCTATGATTCATAACTCCTATATCCCTTAGTCCATTTATGTAACGACCCAGTCGTTACCACCACAAAAACGATGCACAACATGTAACTTTTTTTTTTCTCTTAAAGTTGTGTTAGGAAAAAAAATACCTCACCATTAATAATGACATCATTGAGAATAGTGCATTATCTAAGTGATACAACGATCACAAAGCTAATCTGACACATCATCGACGTGAATGACGAACACACAATGATGCAATCATTCATTACAATAAAGTAATTGTTGCAAGAAGTAAATAACCAACAATCATTCAATACATTGACCCTTCATTGAGCGCCACAATAAAGAGCCCATCAATCAAGCATTACCTTAAATTTTCATTATGCAAGAGAAAAGTAAAATCTAAGCATTAAACCATACATCATTCAACACACATGTTCAATCTTAATCACTTAGTTATACATTCATCATCAATAGTTATTGCATGCAAAAAAATTCAACTACTAATCACAACAATCACAAGTGCATGAAATATAATATCTTAATCCACCATTCCTAACCTTAAATTTTAATGCGTGCAATAATCAATATCTAAAACCATCGTTCAATACCTTAACATTATTCCAGTGCAATAATCCACATATTAAGACATTACACATCAACATGATTGCCTGGAACAATTAAATCTACAAACTTAAATACTCAATCCATCTAACAACGACATAAGTCATGGCGCAATCTTCTACATAATCAAATTTTTAGGCACATCAAACATTTTTCTTAACTTCCAGGTGTGTGAACATTCAACCTCATTCAACCTCTATGAACATGTTAATTAGACTCCACCAAAGATTAATGATTATTTAATCATGATGAAAGAAGGTAGCCAGGGAAACAATGTGCTAATAAATCATTGGAGAAATGAGAGTTCGATAACCTTATGGGTACTTAGACCCTTATGGCGTTTAACTAAGTTAATAATTAAGGAAAGAAAAAATATGTTCATTAATTTACTAAATAAAAGACGTCTCAATAATATGAATATGATTTCTTGATTATTGTTCGTGTGCGAATATATGAATTTACAACAGAATAAATGAATTTACACTTTTGTTGTAAATGAATAAATTCACCTAAACAATAATTTTTTCATTCAAAATTGTTTTATACAATCTCCTTAAGAAAGCAAAAACCCAATAAAGATATAAAGGATTGAATGCAAAGTTAGTTTTCGATTAACAAGTCATTAAATTTAAATATTAAAATTTTATTTGTTTTTCTTATTTAAATGTAAAAGGAGCCACTAAAATTTAATACTATAATTTTAATCTAAGACAAATTCTAACTGCGACAACTTGTCCTTAGTGACCATTTCGTGCAATCAACATTAACTAAAAGAGAATAGATTTTTTTTTATTCATGCATTAATTCGATGGTCAAACAGAGTTTAACGAATAGGATATCTATACTCAGGCCTTCTGGCCCCTTCTGGCCTATCAAGAAAAAGCTTCCACAAAGATTTCAAATTGGAATAAAAAAGCACAGGCTGACACGAATATTATGGTGTAATTAATGTTTTTTTGAAAAGAATAAAAACATGCAGTCTCGCAAGGAAATTGCATTGTTAGGAACAACGATGACACTAGTGGATAAGAATACCATCTTAGGGACATATTCGGTAACCCACCTCACAGATGCAGCCACCCAAAACGAAAAAAAAGATGGAAGAGGTATTATAAGGAAACACATTCCAGTTCATTGAAGCACATAGATGGTCATTGAGGTAGGAAGCATTGGATTCCCCATGACTTCGCTAGTTTCTTGCATGTCGAAGCAGCTAAAAGGAACTACAGACTCTTTTAGGGATGGGCCTGACAATACTCCTCTGGAGAAGCAGGGAAGTCACCGAACAATGTGTGCCAATCCACCTGGGACAGGCCACGAGGATGCCCACGAGGGAGCCAACGCTCCGTGCGAGTGTGGGAGGTTTCTCCCAATGGTTCTGGTCTTCCAGGGTGTGGTTCCATCTAGAAGCAGAATGGGTAAATATAAAGAGATTAAGGGAGAGGGCAAAAGACTCTTGTGTTACCAACTAAAGACAACGAGCCTTCAGGCATTCTAATTCATGCATTCAGGTTCACGATTGCGCTTACCCACTTGTTGTTGACTGGTCACTAATGAATGCCCGAGTAAAATAAACGGGGGTTTCTACAGCTCAAGAATACTACCCGATATTCCTTGGCATACCCATATTGAAATTGAGAAGGCAACAGGTCTCTTACAAAGGTTTTACCTCCCCTGAAATTGTATTCCTTTTAAAAAAAAACCTCAACTAGAGGGCCGAAACCTTTAAGAATAAATCCTAGGTGGTTACTCCCATGACATCCTATTTATTTTATAATTAACTGTAGGTTTCAGGCTGAACTTGACTGACTAAAAACAATTGAAACCGGTTTCTAAAGTTCTCAGTGTTTTCTCTTCAAAAGTATCACTCCACACTTTTGTTTCTACAAGAATAGGTAGGCAACACATAAATTTAATTTGTACATGTGGGACGTCAAGACTCTCTCCAAGGACACAGGGATACGCGATGTGATGGCTGCATCAACACTTACTTTTTTTTGAAAACACCATGAAGGGATAAAATGAAATCAAAGAGCATAGAAAAGTATAAAGGCTAACAGATATAGAACAATGTAGAGAGAGTTAAGAAAACCAAATTGTTGGTGAAGCAACAATAAATTTATGCAAAGAATTTGTTCTAGAAGCAACAAAATCGTTCAAAAAAATCACTTTAATCCCTCAAGAAAATCAATATAAATCGTGCAACAAAAATCACTCTAAATCTCCCAACAAATTCGCTCAACAAATCACTCTAATCGCTCAACAAAATCCACTATAATTTCTCAACAATATCATTCAAAAAATTCACTGTAATCACTACTGAAGGGAGGGGCTATAAGAAAAATGAGTTTTAAGAGCCCAACTTGACTACAAACCAGCAACCTAAAACCCCAATACGAATTGAAACTGATTAAAAACTTAGATTTAAGGCCTTACTATGAACTGATAGAATAATGTCAACTGCAAATGCATCAGTTGCTTTATCATCATTATAATCTCATACATAGGAAAATTTTAACTAAAATATAACAAAATTCAAATACGCATACCAAATCCATCATGATCCTGCCTGACTGATGGGACCTCACCGGTACCTCCCAACCAATCTGGGGGTACCCTTCTTCCCCTGAGCCCCCCGAGTTGCAAAGGGTCCATGCAAACAATAGAGAACGTTAGCTCTCATCCCGCCTTGCAAGGTCACGATACCACTTGTTACCAAAGCTGGGTGTCCAAACTCCCACAAGAGAAAATCTAGTATATNCCTCGATGTTAGACGTAAAGCATGATGCCGTGTGATCATTTCTTCTGACCTCGCTGTTAGACGTAAAACAAGATGAGTCATGCTTCTGACCTCGCTGTTAGATGTAAAGCATTACACCATGTGATCCTTTCTTCTGACCTCGTTCTTAGATGTAAAGCAATATGAGTCATGCTTCTGACCTCACTGTTAGACGTAAAGCATGACACTGTGTGATCCTTGCTTCTGACCTAGTTGTTAGACATAAAGCAAGATGAGTCATGCTTCTGACCTCGTTGTTAGACGTAAAGCATGACACTGTGTGTTCTTTGTTTCTGACCTCGTTGTTAGACGTAAAGCAAGATGAGTTATGCCTCTGACCTAGTTGTTATACGTAAAGCATAACGTCAATGATTCCTCGCTTCTAACCTCGTTGTTAGACGTAAAGCAAGATGTTGATGTGTTCCTTGCTTCTGACCTAGTTGTTAGATGTAAAGCAAGATGAGTCATGCTTATGACCTAGTTGTTAGACGTAAAGCATGNCCAGGCAAAGGCGATGGAGTGAGTTTATGAGTGAGTACGATTTTGGTATATCGTACATCAAGGGAAAGGAAAATGTGGTCGTAGATGCCTTGAGTAGGAGACCACGAATCTTCTCTTTGGTACCCTTAAAGGTCAATCTGAGGGAATGTGTGTTGGAAAAACTCCAAGGAGACAGTTGGTATTTAAAGGTTACTTCAAAACTCCAGAGTGGGAGGTAGTTAGAGCCAAGGTATGAAGGATATAGTCTGGAAACAGACGGATTGTTAAGATATCGAGGAAGGATGTACATCCCTGAGAATGGGGATATTCAAAGCATCATACTGAAGGAAGCCCATAGATCACTTTATTGTGCGCATTCGGGTGTGAAGAAGATGTACACAGATATGAGGAAGCTCTTCTTCTGGGTGGGCATGAAGCACGATGTAGTCCATTTTTTCGCCAAATGCCTAGAGTTTCAATAGGTGAAAGTCGAACACCATCACCCAGCAGGCCTCCTACAACCACATGATGTTCCTATGTCCAAGTGGGAAGTCATTTCTATGGATTTTGTTGTGGGGTTACCGCTCACATCCCATAGACGCAATGCCATTCTTGTGATAGTGGATAAGTTAACCAAGAGTTCTCATTTTGTTCTAGTTAGAGACACTTACGATGTCACTGATGTGGCACGTGTGTTTGTAGCGAGGTTATCCGTTTGCACGGAATACCTAAGAAGATAATTTCAGACAGGGACTCCAGATTCACTTCTAGATTTTGGACAAGTTTACAGTCAACGTTGGGAACTCAGTTGAACTTGAGCACAGCTTATCATCCTGAAACAGATGGGCAGACTGAGAGAGTAAATCAAGTCATGGAAGACATTCTTAGGATGTATGTAATGGATAATCAAACCCAGTGGGAGAAGTACCTGCCTTTGGTAGAGTTTGCCTACAATAACAGTTATCATAGTTCCATTGGAATGCCACCCTATGAAGCTTTGTACGGGAGGCCATGCAGAACACCATTGAGTTGGGATAGACTAGAAGACCGAGTAACAGTTGGGCCAGAATTGCTTCAAGAGATGGAGGAACAGGTGATTCAGATTAGGTAGAGATTAAAGGAAGCACAGGATAGGCAGAAAAGCTATGCAGATGCACACAGGACCGACCGGAGTTATGAAGTGGGAGACCAAGTTTTCATTCGTATTAGGCCTAATAAGAGTACCATATGGTTTGGGAAGGGGACAAAGTTGTCACCTCGGTTTATAGGACCATTCAGGATCTAAGAGAAAATTGGACCCATTGCCTATCGTCTCGTACTGCCACCCCACTTGCATAAAACTCA
>JZKD02S1722876.1:0-16706 GCA_000966675.3 Picea glauca
GCTTCATTCAATTTCTCACTGAAGTATGCGATCGATCTGTCATCTTGACTTAAGACCGCTCCAATTGCAAATCCACTAGTGTCACATTTGACCTGAAATGTCTTACTGAAATTTGGCAACACCAATATTGGATGCTCAATGATCTTCTTCTTCAGCAGATTGAAACTTTTCTCGGCTTCCTTTGTCCAGTGAAAATATTTGTGTCTTTTCTTCACTGTGTCCATCATTGGTGCGCTAATCCCACTAAAATTTCGGATGAATTTCCTGTAGAAACTAGCTAATCCATGGAAGCTTCGAACCTCAAATACACTTTTCGGTGATGGCCAATTCTTAATTGCCTCTACCTTATCCAGATCCATTTTCAACTCATTTGCAGAGATAACAAAACCCAAATAAATGAGTTCTGTCCTCATAAATGTTGATTTCTTCATATTTATCAGCAACTTCTCTTGTTGCAATATCCTCATCACTGTAGTTAAATGCTTCAAGTGTTCTGCTTCAGTTTTGCTGAAAATCAATATATCATCAAGATATACAATGACAAATTTCCCTATGAAATCCTTCAGGACTTCATTCATCAATCTCATGAAAGTATTGGGCGCATTTGTTAATCCAAACGACATAACAAGTCATTCATACAACCCCTCATTTGTCTTGAATGTTGTCTTCCATTCATCACCTTCTCTCATTCAGATTTGATGATATCCGCTTTTCAAATCAATCTTTGAAAAATATTTTTCTCCACTCAAGCAATCCATAAAATCATCCATCCTTGGCAAAGGAAATCTATATCTGATGGTAATCTTATTGATTTCCCTTGAGTCTGTACACATCCTCCAGTGTCCATCTTTCTTTGGGCTGAGCACTGTTGGAACAACGCATGGACTCAAGCTCTCTCTAATCAACCCTTTGTCCATTAAGTCCCGAACCTGTTTCTTGACCTCTTGATTCTCCTGTGGCATCAATCTGTACACTTCTTTGTTTGGTAAACTAGCTCCAGGTATACGATCTATGTGATGACTTATACTTCTGATCAGTGGCAACGAACAAGGTAGTTCGTCTACTACTATATCAACAAACTCTCCCAGCAACTTCTGGATTTCCTCTGGTAAATCATCCACTCTTGTACTGGTTAAAACAATTCTAGGCTTCCTGACCACAACAAATTGTGTGTCTTCCTTGTTTTTAACCTCCTTAAGAAGTTCCTTCCCACTCATGAGAAGTACAATGTTGCTCACTTCTGGTTTCATTTCTTTATCCTTAATCGACAACAACATGTGAGTTCTCCCATTCTTCTCCAGGGTGTATGTGTTCTTTCTCCCATCATGAATCACATTCCTGTCATATTGCCATGGTCTACCCAACAATAGATGACAAAAATCCATGGGAATGACATCACACCTTATTTCATCCTTATACCCTCCTATTTTAAATTCAACTAAACATTGTTTAGTGACATTTACCTGATGTCCTTTTTGTAACCATGAAAATCTGTATGGACTTGGATGTTCAATAGCCTCCAGCTCCAGATTTTCTACCATATCTATAGAAATGAGATTGTCTGTGCTACCACTGTCCACGATGACTTTGCATACCCTATCTTTGGTCTTGCAAGAAGTCCGAAAAAGTCCGTTCCTTTGGGCGGGGTTCTCTGCCTCCTTCTCTAGCATTAAGAGAACTTTTCTCATCATTAGTGATCTTCCACCCTCAGCATCTTCTACCTCAACATTCCATCCTTGTGCTTCAGCAATGTGAGTTTCACCTCCTTCCTTCTTTCCATCTGGACATTCATAGGATTTGTGTCCATTTTTTCCACAGGTAAAGCATTTTATTTCTCCATCTCTGCCTCTTCCTCTTCCTCTTCCTCTTCCTCTAGTTCGAGGAAAAGTATTTCTATCAGCATACTGACCTCTCTGTGAGCTTCCACCTCTCTCATGCCGAGTCTGAGGTTTCTTCCACTCTTCTTTAGGTTTCTGATTCCTGTCTTGGGAAATTGTTTTGCCTATAGCTTGACTTCTGCCTCGGCCTCTCTGACCTTGCTTTTGGCTCAGCTTCTCTTTAGCTTTTAGAGCCATATGATAAGCATCTTCCACATTCCTAAGGGTCATCATGCTCATCTCATCCTGAATGTCGTATCTTAGACCATTCATGTACCTGGCAACCTTTTCATCATCGCTTTCCCGATGACCTGCTCTGATGTTGATCTTGTAGAACTCTTCAGTGTACTCTTTCACTCTGATCAACTTCTGTCTCAAATTCTGCATCCTTCAAAACATAGTAATTTGATAATCCTTGGGTATGAATTTGGATTTCATCTTTGCGACCATTCTATCCCAACTCTTGATTTTCTGCTTGCCTTTGCAGCGTCTGTCAGCCTGCAGTCCATCCCACCATAATGCTGCGTGCCATTTTAGTCTCGTGACAACATTCTTGACCTTTTTGTCTTCCTCAATATCCTCATAGTCAAAATATTTATCCATAGCTCTAATCCAGTCTAGAAGCTCTTCAACATCCAGGTTTCCTTCATATACTGGAATGTCCATTTTTTCTCTAGCACCTATCCTAGCAACAACCCTGAATAGACGTTCATCTATTTCATCTTCAGCTGCAACTTCTTCTCCCTCGTTTCCAGCTTCATTTTCACTTTCAGCCTCGCTGACATCCCCAACATTAACTGTGCGCCTCTGTGCTGTCTCCATGGCATCAAGCCTGGCACGTAGTTCGTGCATTTCCTTTTCCACTGCTGGATCAGGCATTGGTCTATCTCTTCTTCTTAGTGGCATGGATGAGAAATTTATATTTTCTCTGCTACAGAAAGCAAATAAATTGTTTTGTTCTATGATACCACAACTAACGCAGACCCCCAATCCTCAGATCGAGGTCCGAACATGATCTTTCAATTTATGCTTCCTGAGTCTGATTGACTCTTAGGTTCCTCCACAAGGAATCCTACACACACACAACACCAATGTTTTTTCATAGGTCCTTATGAGTATGCCCCATGTGAACCAACACAAAGCATCACTCAACTCCCCTTGACCACAATAAAAATGATCACGCTCTTTTTTTTTTCTTATCGGGGCTTTTCCTTTTCAAGATTTCAAATTTCACGATTTCACGAATCCTGTTGTCAAGGTTCTAGACCTTTCCACCTTTCAAACCTGAAATTTCGATCTTCCCGAAATGCTTGGCCGCATCCTCCTACACAGCTGTATCATGTTTCGCGACTTCGGGAGTTCCAGAACAAGGAATCCCGACCTCTGGTCTTCGTGACTGTCGAAATGCCGAAACCTGAAACTTCAGCAAAAGACTGGCTTCTATCGAAACCTTTTGTTTTCCCCTTTGGGGTTTCGAACTTCGCGATTTCGCGAGTCCTGATGTAGAGCTTCCGATCCCTAACTTCCACAAACCCTGAAACTATGAAACAATATGTCCAACGAGATAAATGGCTATAAGCCTCCCTTTGATCCGACGACCCATGTGATTTCAGACTTTCGGGTACCAGGACTCCAAGACTCTCGATCCAAAAACACCGTCCTCTCGGGTTCCCAAACCCTGAAAAACCGAATTGTCGAAATGATCGTCCAGAGGTATTTCACGTTTCACGATTTCAGAGCTTCTGATGTGGAGCACTCTACTCCTTGTCAACAGGAGTTTTGGTATGCCAAATCCCAAAATACCGACATCTCGATATCCACACCTGATGGTTCCTTTTCGCAATTCAGGAATTAGAGCGACTAAAGGTTTTGGCTTGCACTCCGGACTTACAAACTCCGAATCCCCGAAATGATTTGACGACTCCAACAGGTCAAAATCAACGACCCATGTTGACTCTAGGTACCAAAGTGATGGATTCGTCTGCCCTTATCCACCTTGCAGCTCCTGTAGATCCTGCGGTCCTTGTGATTTCAGGAGTTCTCCTCGGAGAATTCCGACTGCTCGATCTCTTCCTTGACAGTTCCTTCGAAATGAACTAGCATTCTTGTACTGAAACTCAAATCCCACGAAATGACTTCGACTCCCCCTTTTGAACACTTCAAAGTCGTTAACCCTTGTGAGATTTACTCTAACAACTTCAAGTCACAAAAGAATTCCTGCACGCACTCCTTGTGGAAATCTATCAAATACTTCTGGGTATTTGATCTCCTCGACTCTGTGCACTTTCTCTGAAACAACAGTCCTTCAACTCTCCTTTTGTTGATAAGTCCCAAGACTTCCAACGGCTGCACACTCCTTGCATAGCTTCCTGTTCTACTCCTGCATTTCTGTCGGAATGAGAACAATGGTATCCCTCCTGAGCTTTCAGAGATAAACTCTGAATCTTTGTCAACGCACTCTTTGCGGACGCTTCACTGCACTCCTTGTAGGAAATTCTCTCAGGAAGAGAAACAATTGAAACTCATTCTCTTTCTCTCTCATAATTTAAACATTTAACATGAAAACATACATTCACACACAACATAATAACAAATGCATGATAGAGAGGGAAAGAAACTGTAAATAGACCATTCATCATGTATACATAGAAAGCATCATAACACAATGAACCTGAATCAAAGCTTCATATATTAATTCAGAACTTTTGTACATGGGTTCTTCTCTACAACTCTCTGCTACAACTCTCCTCCTCTCTATGATGATGTGCTTAATTGATCTAATTATGATTGATACAATGATACAAATATGAGGGTGTCTATAGTCATTTTCCCTCCTTCTCCTAAAACTGTCCAATCTGGAATTTAAATCTACCTACTTTTATTAACTATGAATAAATGCCTCTACGTCCTACAGATGAGAGATAATCACTCATGATCTGTTTACAATACGCAAGTACGCTTCCCTTTAACCATTACATTAATTCTTCAAAAACATTTCCAAAACATGTAAAATGTGTGTTGCACTTTCCAGTTGTCTTTGGCCTTCATGCTCGCTTGGCTGGCTGCTTGTGATGCTCCTTCATCATAAACTCTCTATCCTGGTTTTCCATTCTGGGTTCCTATTGCCAAGCATCCTCCCAAAATCTCATTGTTCTCCCATTCCTAATTTCCCAAAAGCTGTGACTCTGTATCCAATTTTTATTCCTCTAGAAAAGATTACAGATGGTTGGCCCTTCCCTTGTTCCCATGAACCTGATCCTCTCCTGGGGGTTGAACTCTGGGGCGTATTTTTCTTTCCATAGTTTAACCCATGGCACCGAACTTTCCTTTACCCATCTCCACCACAGTTTTGCCTCATATGCCTCGTTGGTGACTTGTGGGTCTTTTTATCCGAGGCCCCCTTTGTTCTTTGGTATGCACACTTTGTCCCACGCCACCAGTGCCCATTTATTTTTGTCCTCAACTCCTCTCCATAGGAAGTATCTCTGGATTGCTCTACTTTTTTGTAGGATGCCTTTTGGAGCCAAAAACACCGACATAAGATACTTTGGGATTGCTTGTAGGATCACTTTAGTAAGGATTAACCGTCCTGCTAGGTTTAGAGTTATGTAAGTCCAATTATTAACCCTCTCCTATAGCTTGTTGATGACTCCTTCCCACGTTATGTTCCTACACACCCTGTCTGTCAGGGGCACCCCCAAGTACTTTGTTGGGAGTGTTTTTCACTCAAACCGCAATATGTTGGCTAGGTTCCTTTAGATTGCAAGATTTGTGTTGAAGAAGTATATCATGGATTTAGAGTGGTTTACTTCAGCCCTCGAGGCCTCTCCAAACTCTTCTAAAACAATTTTGTACACCTTTGTTTCGTTGACCATGGGGATTCCATGTAGCAAGGTATCGTCCACGAACTGTTGGTGTGTTGAGGTTGGGAAGTCTTCAAACAATTTTAGACCTTTGATTTCACCTTCAACCGTTGTTTTCTTTATGCTCCTGCTTATCCCTTCCATCATTAAAATGAAAAGGAAGGGGGATAGAGGATCCCCTTGTCTTATACCCCTAGAGGGGTAGAACAACTTGGTTGGAGCCCCATTTACTAGAAGCGAGAAGCTTGTTGTAGAGACTAGGTTGATGGTTCATTTAATACAGTGTTGGTCAAAACCAAATGCTTCCATCGTTTTCGCCATATAGTGCCAACTTATTTTGTCATAAGCCTTATCCAATTCCAACTGGATTAACATCCCCGCTTTATTTTTACTTTTCAAGGTATGTATTATTTCATGGGCTTGTATGATTTTGTCCAGAATCTACCTCCCCTCCACAAATCCCACTTGTTCCTATGATATCAGAGTTGGGAGAAGTGGTTTCAATCTATTAGCTATTACTTTTGAGATTATCTTATACACAACATTGCACAAGACTATCTGTCGACAACAGTCCAGAGTTATGTCTTCATTTTCTTTTGTGATCAGAGTGATCATCATGGCATTCAAGGCCTTTAGGATTGAGGCTAAGAATCTAGAGTCCTCCACTATACCATAAATATCATGCTTAACCACATCCCAACAAGCTTTAAAAAATTCCACTGTGAAGCCATCTGGGCCTGGGGCCTTTCCATTTGGCATCTCCTGGATCACTTGGTCCGCTTCTTCCTTTTATATGGGTTTGAAAATGTTGACATTGTATTCCTCTATTACCAACTTAGGGATGTGCCTTACTATCCTATGGATTTCTTCGGTCCTGTCCTGACTGGGTTCTTTAGCTATCCCCTGGAAGTGTTTAACCAGAGTGTTTTCAATGTCCTGGTGGGACTCTCTCTCTATCCTATCCTGATCCTAGATCTTCAAAATTATGTTATGAGATATTCTCTCTATAATGGATCTATGGAAGAACTTGGTATTTCTCTCCCCTTCCTTAAGCCACCGAATTATGGATTTTTTTCTCCACAAGGTCTCTTCTTGCTTAAATCTTGCTTCCCAATCCTGGAGTAATTGGTTCTCCTCTTTTTTCCTCTCCTCGGTGTAGCCTTATTGGATGCATTGATCCTGTAGCTCTTCCATTATTACCTCTATCAATTTTTTTTCCTAGTGTATGTTTCCAAAAAATTCTCTCTTCCACTTCTTGAGTTTTTTTATTTATGTACTTGAGTTTTTTTTTCTGAAGTCTAAACATCTTTGTCCCTTGTTCTGGGATATCCTCTTTCCACCAAGATTTGATGTTCTCCTTGAAGGTTTGGTGGTCGATCTAGAATTTCTCGAATCTGAAAGGCCTTTTCTTTGGTGTTGTCCAAAAAATTGTCTCCAATTGCATCGACCAGTGGTCTGATCCCCCCCAAGGGAGGATGCTTCCTTCCAACACTAAACAATGTAGAATGATGGATTCCAAGACTAGGAATATGTATAGACTCGTGGCCAACTGGTGGTGTGAATGTGTTTTGTTGTTCTAGGTAAAATGCCCATTACTAGTCCCGATGTCCATTAGCTCCATTTTTTCAATGAAGGTTGTGAATTCTTCCGCATCTCTGTCCAATCTTCGGTTGCCCCCTTTTTTCTTAGCTAGAGTAGTTATAATGTTGAATTCCCCGACCATAATCCAATGGGTGTTATTGTTCCCCTCCTTTAGATTTTCTAGGTACAGGAGCATTCTTCTCTTATCCTCCAATATCTGGGGTCCATATACATTTGTACATAAGACCTCCTATGTGTTCCCTATCACTTGCATTTTTACAGATAGTGTGTGCCTAGTGGATTCAACAGAGAGAAGATTCACCGATTGTGGGTTCCATAGGGTGAGTATGACTCCCACCATGTTTTGACTCTCTATAGTTAGAAACTTGTACTTATTCCAGTACTTCTTACTTATTATTTATATTCTGTCTATATTACATTTTGTCTCTTGAATGAAGCATAGATCTGGTTGTTCCATCTTCAGTCTATTTTTAAGGATTTGTTGTTTTCTAGGGTTTTTCAGGCCCCTTATGTTCCAAGTAATAACCTTCATTTAAACATGTGGGGGGGAGTTGGGAAAGATCTTTTTATCTTACCTGAATTTACCAGAAGCACTCCTAATTCTTGTAGGGCTACGCTGATTGATTTCCTCCCTTTCTTCTATCTTTCCTGCTTTGGTGAGTGTTGTGGCTGACCTTCCCCTGTTTTGATACCCAAGTTTCCTATTTTTCCATGCATGCGCTTGATTCCTCTGGTTTTTGTTTCCTCCCTCAGAATCAATAGGTATTGGATGCGATCCAATTGCTCCGTTGGTATATTGTCGACTCCTTGATTTTTCCATTGTTCCAGTATATTCGGGAGGTCTATCCCTAATTCCCTTTCCACAATATCTCTTAGGTCTGGGTCTTCTATTCCAACCTCGCTTGGTGTCATTTCCGAATCGTCGTCGACCTCCTACATTGGGGTATTTGTGTCTCTGACTCCTTCTTCGATTGTGCTCTTATTGTGCCCGTGATTTCCTTGAGAGTTTTGACTCTATGTGGTCTTATTTTCTTCCTGCTCGTTTGTCTCCCTTTCCTTTTTCCTTTTATGTTCCTCCTCTTCCCCCTGTTTTGGATTTACCCGTCCTTCAACTCTATTCCTTACTTCTGGGTTGATCATTGTGGGGGGCTTTCCTTGTCTCTAATTTCCTTTGCCTTTGTAGTTTGGCCTAACAAACCCGTCCTCATCCTATTGTTGTTATAAGTTTTCCTGTTCTAATTTTTTTTTTAACGAGAATTCTCGTAGTAATTTCCCATGTTCATGACACCTTCTACATCAAAATGAGATATTCTCATAATCCGTGCTTTGGATCCATTCCTCATCCCTAAAATCGAGACTTATTGCCTCTGGGAGTACCCCCGAGACATCCATCTCTATACAAATTCTTGCATAGGATGTATACTTCCCTTTTGATGTTGCATCAGACATCTTGACATATTTCCCTAGCTTGTTCTCTATGGATTTGAAGGTGGACAGTAGGCAATAATCCGGTGAGAGGGAGTAAATCCTGAGCTAGACTGGTACGCTTTTAAAGGTCTCCTTTTCTGGGGAGAAATTTTCCTTCCAAGGTCGCATGTACAATCCCGTTGAGGCATGGAAATACATTCCCCCTTCAAATATTTTATCTCTGTCTTCTAAGTTCATGAAGACTACTGTAAAAAATCCTTTCGATCCCAGGTGGAGGTATTCTTCTCCACTCGACTTCCATTGGTATTTTATCCAGCTGCGCAAGATCTTTTCTGTAGGCCACAAGCCCATAAAATTGCAGATCAAGGCATGTGTCTTCATCTGATCCCTGAAGAGTTGGGTCTTGAGATATTCTAGAATAACCTTTGGGATTAACGTTGTTTTTTTTTTTCATGGGTTGTTCCCTCCTCCCCCACTAAGGTTTGTTGTTTTTGGCGTACTACTCTGGGCCTCCCGGGTCTCCTCCCCCACTCGTTCTTTTTTCCCCTGGTTGTCCTCTTTATGGTTCTCTGGCCCTGATCCCGAGGTCCCTGTCAGAGGTTCCTTAAACCCTACGCTGCATGGAATTTTCCCTCTATCCACCACCACTTGCTTGTAGGAGGGAGTCTCGCTCCCCCCTCTGGTCACCATTCTTCTCACTGCTGAGGCTGTAACCCTAAAACTAGTCCTTGGAATCCTCCGTCAGAGTTTGTCAGAGATCCTTTTGAACATCAACATTAATACATCCATACATTCATTTACACACTGAAGAGTAAAAAAATTTTGTTGGAAAAATCTTAACTTTGTCTAAAATGTTTATAATGTACGAAAGCAACGCTAAGTAGTGTATCTTATTTAATTGGTGTATGGATTTAGGATGCACTTACATATCAATGTGCACACTACTACCCTTCAAAATTGTTGTACAAATGATGTGCAATGCCCTTAAAATGACTTGGAGCTGCACTAATGGTGCATTCATACTTCTATTAGCACACTAGAGAGTGCACGAAAGTATGACACATTATATATGTTTCTACCTTGTGTGATTATGAAATATTGGAGTACTACCATTGATGTGGTTTATAAGGGCATTGATGAATAATATAAGTGAGTGCTTTGGACACAGCGGTGGAAATGTTTTCAATCAAATTCTAAAAACAATCAAAATTAAAACTAAAATTTTAATTTGTTGAAAATGTAAATAAAGAATAACAAATAGTTTCTTGCAAGGAGGCATGGTTGTTGTGTAAAGAAAAAATGTACAATATTTAAAATTCAAAAAATAACACAAATACACCATAAAGCAAAGGAATCGAGGAATTGGGGAATCCAATAGCACTAAACAATGGAGTAGTCAAAGGAGATAGTAAGCACTTATACTTGTATAGATGGGAAGCATTAATAAATTGTAGAAATGTGTTTTTCAATTTATTAATTTTTTCTTAAATTTATTCTATCATAATGTGCCCCATGCCTCCATACATTAGTGTCATGTAGGTATAAGCACATTGATATTTTTAAATAGTGTAACTCACATAGATTCACTTTGTGTTATTATGCATTAGTGTGGTTAAAATATATATGATGCAACAACATGAATTTCTTTGAAAAAATGGTGATATTTTTAAAAATGTTTTAACTTACCTCAATGCATGTGAAAGGTTACACGCCAGTGCATTAATGTTTATAGGATGCACCAGTAAAATGACCATTTTTTTTTTAAAGATATTGTATGCTATCTATGAATTTTAAAAAATATTTTGATTTAAGTCAATGTGTTAGGTATGGTATGCACCAATAAAGTTAAATAAAATTGGCACACCACAAAGTTTTTTGAAATATGGTAGATGTTTTTTATAAATTAATCTACAATGGTGCTTGTGGTACGTTTGTACACTAATGCATGTTATATGGTATTAAGTGAACCAAAAAAAATCACTAAACATTCATGAGTCCACTTTGACTAGAAACCTCAAAAAACACAAGAGAGGAGTGTTTTTGCAAAAGTCTCCACCCATTAGTGTTTTCCTTAAAGTGTTAAAATATATTCATTCAAGAATGTAGTAAACATATCAACTAAAACATATTAAACCATCATGGTCTTGTAATTTCAAGAATTAAGGTGATAACAAACTTTGAATATAAAATGAATAATATTTAAAATTCCAAAAAAAATACCATAAAATTTACTATGTAGTTGGAAAGATTCGTAATAATATTAATTACAACTAAAACAACCATATCTATAAAAAAACAATAAGATTATGATTAAGAAAAATAATAAAATTATGAACTTGACTTTGAGATATTCAAAATGAAAAGATTACAATTCTTAAAAGTTGAGGCAATAATAAATATGAAAATAATTTAAAATAAACTACACAAACAAGTTACCAATATTAAGATTTTCAATGAAATGTAAACTCTTCTTTAATAAGCTTTATAAATATAAACAATACTTGAAATTGAAATGATAAATTACCAATATTAAGATTTTCAATGAAATGTAAACTCTTCTTTAATAAGCTTTATAAATATAAACAATACTTGAAATTGAAATGATAAAGTAACCATGATTGAAATGATAAAGTAACCATGAACCATACTTTGTAAATCTTTAAACTCTATTAACTTATAAGAAAAAAACACATTTTTCTCTTTAGGGTGAGGGTCAAGAGTTTTATTAAAAAAAAACCTAAAAGGAATTTCTAATATTAACAAAGGTTTGAAATAATTGAAGTTTTTGTTTTATAGTTTTTATGAATGATTTAAGTGGTTACCCACTTCTTTCACTTACTTATCATTTCTTGGCTTTTTATTTTTAAGGTTTTGGACTCTTAGAGTTATTGCTTTATATAAAAAGACTATTTTTATATATGGGACAATTTGTTATTTTTTTGCTAATAAACTTGATTGATATTTTTTTAAAAAAGATAAGTTATCATCATTTTAATCAAAATAGTTTATACAATATTTTGTTATTTTATTCATTCATAAAAGTTAGGTTTCACTATATTTTCATGTTTTGTTTTCTTTGTATCTCATTTCATTCTCAATATAATCTAAATTAATAAAATAAAAAAAATAAAAAATCAACTAAAATTTGTCTTAAGTAATGTATGACAAACATTATAAAATTAAACTCTTAAACTCTTTCATTAGAAAGAGAAGTTTTACCCCTCCTTGTAGGGTAAACCAACCCCTCCCCCTCTTTCATTTAATTTTTTTTTTTTTACCCCTCATTGTAGGGTAAACCAACCATGAATACACTTCCCTTTCCTTTTCCTTTTCCCTTTCCCTCCCTCCCTCTCCCCCAGGTTGCGATCTCTTTAACCATCACAAATGAATGAGTTTTTCCCATTAACTTAGATTACATTTCCAAATGACGAGGAAATATCCAAAGGCACATGCCCATGTATTTCATTGTGCTTTGATGGGAATTAATAATTGAATTAATTATTTAACTTTGGTTAAAAAGAAATGGGCTTGATTTTTAAATGAAGAAAATATTTTTTTAAACTTTATTAATAACTTACATATCTAAGTTATAAAAAACATGAACCTAGAAAGTGCAAGGTGTAAACAAAATCTAACACATAAAGGGATTTACAAATTAAAATTAAGACAATGATATCGTTATGGGTTATAAAGCAAAGGGATAAAGCCAAATAAGGTGTCCAATGGGTCATAATAATGCAATCATAATAATGCAATGTGTTATATTATAACACATTGCAATGCATGGGTCATAATAAAGATAGAGGTAAACACTAAGCATCAATTACATATGTTAAATTTGAAGGAGGGTCATGATTATCTAGGTTCAAATCCCACTTATTAAATGGTGATTTATCAATATGCAATGCAAAGTGTAATCTATCTTCTTCCTTATATTCAAGATACTTTTTAATTAAGATAACCAAGTCCATTTTAGAGAAGTTATTTTTCTCTCGACAAAAAAAAGACAATTGATTGTGATATTTTCAACTTGTCTCCAATGTTCATTGTGTTCTCAATAAGTCTGGAGCTAAGCCACTAATACCCATCGATTGGTTTATACTTCATGAACCCTTATAGTAGTTCCACTTCCAATCTCTACACCTCTCCACCTCAATGTCAGACTAGGCACTCCCAATTTTAGGACAAGGCCATCCATGACCAAATACCCACTTGATTACGAGTTTATTTGTCCTAGAAAGATGAAATTTCGCCTTCATGGTGTTTGACAAAACATGGTATTCCTACACAATATGAACACCTTAATAAATAACTGACACAACTAGATCAAATATCATAACACCAGTCTTTTTATGTGGTTAAAACACTCTAAGAGGGAAACATTCCATGGCACCAACCAACATGGCCATTTGGGGAAATTTATTAATGAAAAAGAGAAAAATTGTACATAAGAGTTTCTCACAATCGATCATCAACAAATGAATCTCCATGCTCCTTAAATAGAGATTATGGACCAATCAGGTGTTAAGACACAGATCATTATAGCCCTTAAGATTGAGGAGAATATGAGTCGTCATATCACTCTATATAAAGCATATCATGACCTTTAGATTACATAACTACAAATGCATACTAATGTATACTAAGGAAACACACTTTTACCAAAAGACACATTAGACCAAGTTGATCTTAACTAACTTGTAAGTGTCTAAATATCCTAACACCCTCCCTTAAGAACAACTTGGGATAGGATTGAAGGTTTTACAAAGGTAACACAATAGGAGAAGGAAGGAGGAATTAGAGACTATCTCCCCTTAATGACAACTTCTTGAACTCCTAACTTAGATTGAAATTTGGAAAACTTCGCTTTTGTAAGAGACTTCGTGAAAATGTCTGCAACTTGATCATTTGTCCAGCAAAAGATCACTTCAATAACTTGATCATGAATGATCTTTTTGATGAAGTGAATTTGTAGCTCAATGTGTTTGTTTCACTAATGTTGAATTACATTTTTAGCAAGCTTGATGGAACTCTAATTGTCACACAAAAGTGTAGTCAGATGCTGGTACGATAATCCAAATTCTGAAAGGATTTTTCGAAGACACAAGACTCCTTGACTTGCATTAACCATTGATGAGTACTCTACTTTTTCTAAATAAAGAGAAATATCCTATTGTCTCGTACAAGCCCAAGAAACATGTATAGAACCAAGGCTGAAAACATAACATGCAGTAGAATTTCTATCATCAAGGTCACCGACCCAATCTGAATTAGTGAAACCAACTAACAAACTAACAAAGGAGTTCCCCCTGAACTGTAATGTATCCTAAACTAACATGTACCTTAAATATAACGGAGTATACTTTTTTTTCTATTTTCCAATGGCTTTCATGGGGTGTTTTCATATACCAGATAACAAGACCAACAAAAAATGAAATATCAGGATTGGTGTGAGTCAAATACAAAAGGATACCAATTGACTAACAATACAAGGTGGCATCGAATTTAGAAGTAGTATAGGTGGCATCAAGTTTGTCTCCAACCTTGAAGGGAGAAGGGGTTGGTTTACACTATTCCACATGAAAGAGGAGAAGAATGTCACATGCATAATTAGATTGGGAGAGGAAAATTCCTTCCTTGTTTTGCAATACTTGGAGACTAAGGAAATAATGAAAATAACCCAAGTCTATTATTTCAAATTTCTTCTTAAGGCTAGATTTCACATGCCTTAAAAGTTTAAGGTCACTTCCACTGAGGATAAGGTCATAACATAAAGAACAAGTATTATGAGATGGATTCATACTTTCTTGGTATAGAAATTGGGGTTAGAATGACATTTAGAATATCTAGTGTCAAGAAGAAATCTATCCATTTTAGCATACCAAGCCTGAGGAGCTTGCTTAATGTGACACTCGAAATTTCGAATTTAAAACTTAGTATTATTATTAATTTATTCTTTTGTTATCAACGCATTTTTTTTTTTTTTTTATAAGTAAGAATTTATATATAAGGAGCCTTCAAAAAACCAGAGTTACAAAGTGTGCAGTAGTGCCGTACTCTAATAACTGACCTTCCCTATGGGGAAACCAATTTAACCAGTCGACATTGGGATCAAAATGACTACCAGTGTTACAAAAACTGAAAAACAGAGCGAAAAGTAAACTAAAGTTATAAGTAAAATGGTAATACTAGCCTTCATGAGGCCACATAAGACCCATGTGCTGGTCATATACTTGGCTTGTAAGATGGCCAGCCAGGCAGAGAGGTGGCGTGGGTTGCAAGGTCCCATGGATCCTCTTCGACAACTACCCCTCTCCATTCCATTTTCTCATGCGTGTCGACGTCTGAGTCACCCATTTCCAGTCTTTTGTCGGGCCATGTGCCTCCCACTTCCCTGGGCGCATGCAAGCCCAGTCCTGTTGCAATGTACACCATGAGAGTTTCTCCTTTGGTGGGCATGTATTCCACATGCATGGACTGCCTAGAGTCGCCATCTCCTGTGGGAAGCCCCCTTTCACTTGAGTCTCCTGTATGCGTGTGCTCTGCTGCCCTCGTTGCTGTTGGTGTGAAGTGGAAGGCCTCCTGGAAGGTGGAGAGGATTTGAAGGAGCACATAGGTCTTCCCATCCAGTAGCTCCAACCGAAGCTGAAGGTCATCCAGGTCCCGTCGAAGCTTGAAGACTAGCCCGTAGAGAATGGCCAAGCTATCCTGCAATTGGGAGTCTGGGACTGAATATGAAAAAGAGTGTGGCCCAGGCTGAGGTTCCTATAGAAGAGGTGGTGCTTCCAAGGGTGGGTGAGTGGAGGAGGCCTCTGGTGGAGCCGATTTGCTGGCTGGTGAATTTGGTGGTACTGTAGGAGGCACCCAAGATGAGGAGGCTCTGTCAAGGATGGGTTTTGAGGGAAAACCGAGTGATCTATCAGAGAGTGCCAACCCCTTAAGCCAGGAAGTGAGAGGGGAGGAGGTCGCGAGTGGTGCTTGTTCAGACTATGAGGAATGCGAGGAGTGTGAGGGGGACGACACAGGGGTGGAGCCCGGGGAGGTTGCAGGCACCCGAGTGAGGACCAAATGAGGCTGCTGTGGTTGCCAGGGCGAGCCTCTCCTTGGCTTGCCTCTTTGTATCGACATTCTAACGGTCCAGGGGGAGAAGGTGAGAGCACAAAAAGATCCCAGATGGTCGAGGAGGAGCTGGAGAAAAAGCCGGTTGCAAGAGAGCGCAACGAAGGCGGGAGGCTGGAATGAGGCATGGCTTTGTGGATGATGAAGAAGAAGGTGATGTCACATGCGCAGAGTAATGGCGCATTCAATGAGCAGATCCATGGAGGGGACAACTTGAGGAGGTCAGGTGCACCAGGCTTAATGATGCCTGGGATGTCGTATGGGGGATTTAAATGCATGGGGGTGGCGGTGGTGCGTGCCACACTTCAGTCACATGGCAATCACCATGCTGGCCTCTTCCTGCCTCCTCCAAGTTCCATGTGTCCCGCACTATCACCCCATCCGGGGGTCTATCCACTATTGTGGATTTTTTAACACACTGTTGGGGTATGGGATGCGTCGGATTGAGGGAAGTTTGTAACATGAGTTCCAGTCCTTCCCATTTCATTCCCAGATTTGCTAGTTCATCCGCAACCTGATTCACCTTTCTCCTGATGTGTGAGGGGATGAAGGCCTGATTGGGTTGTAGGAGATTCACAATTTTTCTTAGTCCATAGGAGAGTCTCGAGCAAGGTGAGATTCTCTCTAGGTCAGCTCCATTCAATATTTTCTCGAAGAGATTGGTAATGACTAGCGAATCCCCTTCAATAATTAGCTTGGTGAACTTGTGCTCAATTACTAATTGCAGGCCTCGGGTGAGCCCCCATAACTCAACAACATTGTTCGTAGTGTGGTCTAGGATGTCTGTGTTAATTAGAAGAATATGGCTTCGGTGATC
>JZKD02S1722876.1:16949-31669 GCA_000966675.3 Picea glauca
TTATGAACCAGATTGACTTTCCAGTGTTGAATAATACTTTGCTCAAAAGGAGGGCCATTCAGATCCATTTCATGCCAATGTTGTAGCCTGATGGTTTCCAAAATGTTGAGGCAGCTTTGCTTCCAACAGTGCTGCCAAGGGAGAAAATCATTCCTGAAGATTCTTCTGTTCCTTTCCTTCCAGATTTGCCAAAGTATAAATCCTGGGAGAAGTTGCCAGATACGATTGAGAAGGGGTGATTGAAAAGCGTTGTCTCTCCATTCTGCTATGGTGTTGATGATACTATCCCGCTTGCGGTCCGAGGTGCGCATGATCAATGCACCTTGATCCCAAACTTGAGTGGTGTAGTGACAGGTGTTGAGGAGATGGTTCATAGTCTCAACTTCTTCTCCACAAAGCATATAGATGGACTGACCAACAAAACCCCTTTTTGAGAGGTTATCCCATGTGAGGATGATCGAGTGAGTTACAAGCTAGAGGAAAAGACTGATTTTTGGCTAGTGCTTCAGGGCCCAAATTTTGTTCCACTCCTTCCTTAGGGGTAACAGATCCGAATGAGTTTTAATGGCATATGATTATTTTATGCTGAAGGTGCCCCTTGGCAAGTATCCCCATCGTAGGATGTCCTCCCCTGTCAGATTGGGGATTTTCCTTTTATTGATTTCACTGTGCCAGGGCCGAAGGTCCACGTGTGCCTCTAAATTCAGGTGCTTCTTGTTTGAAATCTAGCCTCTCTAGGTGGGCTCTGTTGGAATGTCCTTCCAATAGTCTGCCACTTTTGTCAGGCCCGCATGTGTGGCTGGGATGCTGATGGTGTCAGCCCAGTCTTCATACTCCAAAATTGGCCATTGCTGCCACAAATCTTTCCAGAACAAAGCTGTTTTCCCATTTCTAATTTCCCAGAAGGTGTGACTTGTGACAAGATGTCGATTCTTCCTGAATGCCATCCAGAATAGGGATCTAGGGTTGTCCCCGTTCCATCTAATCAGGTCCCTCTCCGCCATGTTGGGTGCATATTTCCTTCTCTAGAGCTTGGCCCACAGATCTTGAGGTTTTTTGATCCATCTCCACTAGATCTTAGCACTTCGGATTTTGTTCATCACTGGGGGATCCCTTAACCCAAGGACCCCTTGAGATTTGGGTTTGCAAAGTTTATCCCAGCTGATCAGTGCCAGTTTTTTCCCTGTTTTAAGGCCTTGCTAGAGGAAATTCCTTTTCAAGTTTTTGATGGTAGTAAGGACAAAGTTTGGGGCCGTGAGAGCAGAAAAGGTATAGACAGGTAGGGCTTGTAGCATGGATTTAAGTAAAATGAGGTGACTGGGGAGATTGAGGGCTCTATAGGTCCAGGAAGAAATCCTCTTAGAAAACGAGGAGAGAATATGTTCCCACGAACTATTTTTTAGGGCATTGTCTAGCAAGGGGATGCCAAGGTATTTGGACGGAAGGGAGCTTCGAGTGAAACCCAAGATTTCAGAGATATGACGTTGAATCAAAGTTGGTGTATTGAAGAAGAAAATCTGGGATTTGTCTTTGTTGAAGTCCAATCCTGAGGCATCAAAAAATGTTTGAAGGATCGAGAGGAAAGAGTGGGATTAATTTACTATGGGGGAGCCCATCATCAGGGTATTGTCAACAAATTGGCTATGGGATATTGGAGGAGAGATACCATGCAGGGGTAGACCAGTCAATGATTTACTTTCTATGGTGGCGTGAATAGAGCGATTGAGACCCTCGACCATGATGATGAAAAGGAAAGGGGGTAAAGGGTCCCCTTGTCTGATTCCTTTGGAGGGAGAAAAAGGACAAAAAGGGACCCCATTAACCAGGATAGAAAAAAAAGTAGAGGAGGTAAGATTTAGAATCCATTCTACCCAAGTGTGGTCGAAGCCAAAGGCCAGGAGCATTGCACGCATGTAATCCCAGCTTAACTTGTCAAAGGCTTTGGAAAGGTCCAGTTTTAGGATCATACCTGGCATACGGGTCTTCTGCAAGGAGTGAATCACTTCATGTGCTAGGATGACGCTGTCCAAGATTTGCCTGCCTTCCACATAACCTGATTTCTCTGGATAAATGATCCGCGGTAGGATGATCTTGAGTCGTCTGGCGATCACAAGTTTATAGATGATGTTGCATAGAGCGATGGGTCGAAACTGCTTGGGGTGATTGATCTGCCCCTCTTTGGGAATGAGGGTTAGGAAAGTAGCGTTGAGAGCCAGGAAGACTTGCCCTGAAGATATGGAGTCTTTGATGATTTCCCAAACCTCTTCCCTGATCATCTGCCAACAATGATGGAAGAAGTCGCTAGTAAATCCATCCGGTCCTGGAGCGCTTGATCTACTTCCTCAAGAGTGATGGGCCCGAGCAGAGCTTCATTATGTACCTGAGTGATTAGGGTGGGTATGTGTTGCGTAATCTTGGAAATGGCTTGAGATCTGTTATGTATGGGTTTCACCAGGAGGTCTTTGTAGTAAGTGACCAGTTCCTTTTCCAGATCCTCATGAGAATGGATGAGTTGGCCATTTCTAGAGGTTAGCTGCATGATTCGATTGGTGTGCTGCCACTGAAGGGTGGACCTGTGAATTTTTTTTGTGTTTTGATCACCCTCCTTGAGCCAATGGATGTGAGATTTTTGTTTCCACATAATCTCTTCTTGGGCTTTCCTGTCTTCCAGCTGTTGGCTTAAAGTTTCTTCCTAGGTTTTGAGGTCTTCAGTGAGTCCCTGCTCCCAGATTTGTCTTTGTACCATGCTCATTTGATCCTTCAGGTGCTTTTGGGAGATGAAAATATTGCCAAAGGTTTGCCTATTCCAGAGTCTGAGATGTTGCTTAATATTCTTGAGCCTTTGCTGGAATCAGTACATCTTGGATCCATAAGGTATCTCTGCCTCCCTCCACCACCCATGGATTTTTTCATGAAAATCTCGGTGGATAAGCCAAAACTGTTCAAACCTGAAAGGTTTTCAACCTGGGGTGGCCAACACATCCAACCATAGTTGAATGGGCCAGTGATCTAACCCATGAAAATCCAAAATGGTTTCCTCAAGAGTTGTGCCTTCCAACAGTAGGGAGTCTGATATTAGGAACCGATCCAGTCTGAAAGCTATTTGATGTGTTCCAATTCTTCTGTTTGTCCAGGTGAAGGTGCCATTGGGGGTTTCTAGGTCAATGAAGTCGATGTTATCTATAATATTTTGAAAATCATTGGATTCCTATTCCAGGCACTGAGTTCCTCCTTTTTTTTCATCCAGGTTGCGTATTAGGTTGAAGTCTCCCCCTACAATCCATCTGCTGTCCTTGGTTAAGTTAGACAAGTACTCCATATTTCTGAGGAAAGCTTGCTTATCCCTGGTACTGGCCGGTTTGTAGACATTGGAGAGGTGGCTAGGTTTATTGGAGCCGATGAGCTTGTAGGCGGCCTTGATGGACAATTTGGTCATGATGAAGGTTTCCATAATGGTTGTGCTAGGGTTCCAAAGTATAGATAGGCCTCCGGCTATGCCTATGGCCACTATCGATACCACTTTCCCTTGCTTCCAATAGTAGGGTAGAAGCTTATCTATGTCTTCAGTAGCACATTTTGTTTCTTGGAGCAATATTATGTCCGGTTTCTCTACTAAGATCAAATCTTGTAGCAGTTTTTGCTTTCTATGCCCATTGAGACCTATTATATTCCAAGAGAGGATCTTCATGAGGAGGAGGGGGAGGGGAGAGGGGGAAAGCTATCCGAGATGAGATGGATCTGCCCAGAGTTCACCATGAAGTGATGTATCTCTTGTATGAGCTTGTTCACCGACTTCCTTCCTCTTCTCTTTTCATCTTTCTAGGGTTTTCTCTGATCCTTTGGTTGGTTCACTTGTATTCCCAAACCCTTGCTGTATTTGGCTGTGGATCCGGCTGAGGATTTAAGGAAGACCTTGTGCACTTTTCATAGTTGATCTAGAGGTATGGTGTACAGTTTCTAGTGTCAGTATGCATGCTCCAGGTGCTCCAGGTCCACACCTTCTAGTTCTTGCTCATCGAGGTCCATCTCGACATCCCCATCCTCTGTTTCCAGGTGATCCTCTATTCGAGTTGTGGGGTTTGTTGATGAAATGTTTGGATTCATCTCCGACATTGATCCCTCTTTCCCTTTGCCTATTTGCTGAGGTATTTTCTCAGTCTGCACCTCTTTGGGGTTTGAGGGGTTCTCCGATTGATCTTGTAGGACCGCATATTTGTTGTTGGTGGACGAATCTTTACTTGCCTGGGTTGCCTACTTTCTTCCTCCTTGTCTGCGCTTTCTAGGTGCATGAGCGAAACCATCCTTGTCTTTTCTGGCATCTGAATTCCCCTCTTTGTTTGTGGCATTGAGGGGGCATTCTATGAAGAGATGCCCATGCTCATGGCATTTCCTACATTTGAACGAAATATGCTCATAGTCAATGGTTTGCATCTAGTCCTCATCATGGTATTCTAGGACTATGGATCCCGGGAGTAGCTTGGCTATATTCAAGTATACATAGATGCATGCATATGAGGTGTATTGTCTTTGCTTAGTGGCCTCTAAAGTTTTGACATAGACGCCAATGGTGTTACCTATGCCTGCAAGAACCTCCACCAGCCATAATTCCTGAGGTAGGGAATATAGTCTAATCCACATTGGTGCATGTGCGAAGTCTTACTTTCAGGGCTAAATTTATCTGTCCAGAACCTCAAGAAGAGTCCTGCTGAGTTGAAAAAATATGGCCCTCCGTAAAAAATGCAGTTTCGGTCCTCAAGGTTGTGCAGGATGATGGTGAAGAAACCCTTGGAGCCCAGTTGCAGTTCATAATGTCCTTTGGGATTCCACCAGTACTGTATCCATTTGACCCAGTCCCGTTCTGAGGACCAGAGCCCTAAAAATTTACCTACTAAGGCATAATCTCTCATATATTGCTTCTGCTCCTCAATGTGGGGAGAACTTACAATGTATTTCGGGGCATGTGGTGCTTGTGGGATACACTTTCTTGGTAGCCATGGCCTTGACGCACTTGAGGGTGCTGGCTCTTTCCCTGAATCAATGTCCATATCCTTGTCTTTGAAGGTTCCTTCGACCAATAACTTAGATCGTATATCGGTGGGAGGTTCAAAGGTGGGCCGCTTGGAGCCCTCTCCCATGCTTCCATTCATTGTTGCCTGGCTATATGAGGGGCCTCTCGGCCCTCCCTCCTTCAGAGGCATGCACCCCAATGGGGTGAGCAGTTGTAGTAGAGCAGCAGAAACCCTAAACCCTAGCTTGGTGTCGCTTCCTCAAATTCATTTGATCAATCGTTATCAACACATTATTGATCCTACTGATCTAACTCAAAAATTATTGTTTTATTTTATTATTTTATTAATAAAAGGAAAAAAGAGGAAGCACATGTGAAGTGGGACTGTTAGAAGAGAAAATCTGTTGATCCAAAGAGAACTACCAAGTGACAGCAAAAAAAGGGGAAAAGTGGTGAAGTTTGGTTGAGTTAACTCAATAGAAGTGAGACAAGATATCAAGTTTTTAGGAACATGTGTAAAGTTTAGATTGACAGGTGGTCAATGAGTAAAAAAATCAAATTGACAGGTGGTCAATGAGCATGAGGCTCATACAAGTGTCAAAGACCTAGGAAAATCTTATAAAAAATAAAAGAAAACAAAAGAATGGGACACCATTCTAATTCAGATTGAAATTTGAGGAATTTCGATCTGACACAAAAATCTTCACATAAAACTTGGAACCCTACACACTACAACAAGTCACTTGATTGGTTTTGGATCAGGATTTAGCTCGGGGGTGACAGAGTGGGCATACGTGGCAGCTCTGATCTAAGGTGGGGAGGAACAACCACTTGACATGTGTTTTCCACTAAGGAAATCTCAGTTATAGGTTTTTCTTACAGTCTGTTTCTTCAATTTTGTTCTGGATTTGAATATCATTTCTTCAAGATTCCATGGATAACCTATTTTGATTTATTTAGTGTAGAGATATAATTTATAGATATTCTATTAGTATTTTAATCATCGTTCAATTGGAAGTTTATGGATATATATTATTTTTATCATTGTATCATTCTATTATAAAATTGCCACGATAAATATTAGAGACAACGATTTTATCCATATCCAATGCAAAATGTTTAAACAAAATCATAGAACATAGAGGAAGTTATATTTACACAGAACATGCTAGTTGCAAAGACGATAGATCTATTGTGATAGATAACTCTAGAATATACACACATAAAGGAATTTATGTAAATGCAACAAACATGCTAGATGTAAAGACGATAAAGCTATTGTCATAAAGCAACTCTAGAATTTACATATATGGATGAGAATTTATACATATAACCCACAAATGCGAAGGCCAAATGATAATGTCACTACCATAATAAAAAACCTTAAATATAAACAGAATTCTAAGATTATTTATCATTAAATAACATAGCAATAAGTTTAACAATAGAACCAAATCAGTTAGTTCTGTAAACCTCGATAAACTAAAAAGAAACTAGGAAATTTCCTTTATGAAATAAGTTATCAACACTACAAGCTATGTCGACCTGACTCTGTAAGATACAAGAGTAAAATCCCCTTTAATACATATGAGAAATTTCTCTATCCTAAATTTAAACTCCAACAAAAAAAATTACAGAACCCTCATTCACATGAAAAATCCCAGAATACAGAGAAAATTATATATAAACCAAAGTGGGTTTGACAGATCTATACTAGTTAACCACCTAACTGACTTCAAATCTGAACGATGATATCAAATATTCATCCAAAACAAGGGTCTGTGATGGAAATCAAATTACCTTTTAAAGGTTGAGCACCCTGACCGAGGAGCCAAGACAACACCTGTCAACAAAGGACACAAAAATGAAAGTTAGTATAACACCTGAGAAAAACATCTCATTACAAAAGAAAAAGGGTTATTAACATAAAATATTACTTACATGATTTTCGAATAAGGAATTGGTGTAGAAACCCTACCATTCTGGTCGAACAATACATGCATTTACCCAGAAACACGTCACAAAAGAAAACTCAAACTTGCATAAGTGAATGATGAAGGGATAGGGTATGAAATTCTTACGAGGGATAACTCATAACCGAGATGGATTTCCTCTAGAATAATGCCTCAACCGATCAGTGACAACTCTCCCTTCTGATGGGTACCCTCAGAAATAACAAGAGCCCATAATTATCCAAGCATCCAAAATAAATCTATCTTAATAGAGGAATGAAAACAGTGAATGGATTAAGACCAAGATGCGCACAACCATTACTAGAATACTCAGTGGTGTTCTCCATACCAAAACTCAGGATTAGGTTATGATTAAAACGACAGCTGAATTTTATCCAGAGAAAAGGAAATGCGCACAAGACAATAGGTCTCCTGAAAATCCACCACCCTCGACAAAGTACAAAATGGGACTATTAAACCAAATAAGGACCATAACTCTAAACAAGATCATAACCAGAATTTCAATGATAGAGAAAGCCAGAGAGAAGGTAAATGAACACCAAAGGTATCATGTACATAAGTTCAATAGGAGACATGGAAACACCATGATTTTGGTAAAGGAAAATTAAATAACAGAGAAAGAAAACCCTAGTGAACCAGCAGGAACCCTCGCCTTCCTTCAAAACTTTTATAACAATGAAGTGGAAATTCAAAAATTGCATGGAGTGGTCGGGACTTACCCTCCTGGTTCTTGTACCAAGAAACCACACTTGGCATATAGAAATACTTCCATGAACGAATTAGGGACATATGTTATTTATGAGTGTAAGGTTCGTCTAGCTCGAAATTTAATAGTTGTCAACCACCCCTTTTTTATTATCCCCAAAGCATGATTAACACTGACCAACAAGCATAATAACACATACGATTAATGGTTTTACACTTATGTTTCCATGTTTGGATGGTCGACATAAGTCACATTTACTTGTAACATTATTAATCCACCAACTTAAGTTTTTAACAAAAAGGTTGTGACAAGGTTCTCCCCTAGGGTGACCAACGAAGGTTTTAACACAAAATTCATAAATGAGAAGTGGAATATAGAATCAAAAAACCTACCACAAGAACTATATCATAAGCTCAAATTTTGACATGAATACTATAAGGTAATCCATGCAATTATAATTTCACTTAGAACTAGTAAAGGTAAGAGATTTCTTATTAATGAGATTTTAAATAATTGGTAATGTTCCTTATTTTGAAGATAATATTACAGTATAATTTTTTTTTTTGTGTTATGTGACATAATGGTATCAGAGCTTTAGGAACCATGCTTGGCCTTATGAGCTTGAATACAAAGACTAATTTACTATTGTTATATTTTCTTCTTTCCTTTAGTAAAAATATTTTGAATTGTAGGAAAGATGACAAAAGTACCTATTCTACCTGAAGAAGGGTCACATCAAAATGAACCAGAAAATACAAAACAAGGAAATATTGGTGAAGGAAATATATGGGTTAACTTGAATGAAAGCAGGGATAACAAACAATCAAAATTAATTTAGACTGTACAAGGTCTAAGAGAAGAATTGAAAACTGTTAAGGAAGATGATGAACGAATTATAAAGACACAAGAAGAACTTAACACAATACTATTAGAAAAATTGTGTAATCATAATTCTAACAAGAATAAAGGTCAATTTTCCAGTAATTCTAAAATTGATCTACACAAGAAGAAGTCTAGGAAATTTGAACATACTGAATCAACGATGGAATTTGTTTTTAACGAAACTGAAACTTCAAGTGAGGACAATGCCAAACTGGAACAAAGAACTAAAAAGAAACATAAATACCATGAGGAAATTATGGGTGAATTTAAAAAGATAAAACCTCCAATATTTAATGGTGAGATTGAGACTAGAGAAGAGGAAGAAGCTTGGCTTTCTGGGATGCAAAAATACTTCCAGATATATAATTATTCAAGTGAACTTAAAACAAGAATGGCTATCTATAATCCGACTGAGAAGGAAGAGATGTGGTGACAAGTTATAAAAAGGGTAAAGAATATTAAAGAACGTAAAGTAACTTGGAAAATGTTTAAGAGATATTTTAAGAAACAATATCTATCATAACAATATTATGAAGGTAAGACTAAAGAATTTTATGAACTGAAATTGGAGAATTTAACCATGAAAGACTTTTGCAACAAATTCCTAAGTTTATTATGCTATGTACCATATATTGTGGATGAAAAACAAAAAATAAAATGCTTCTTGAGTTGCCTACCTACCTCATATAAATACAGGATTGAATTTGACAATCCTAAGACTTTAGAAGAAGCTATGTGTAAGGCTAAATTGTGTTTTGAACAATATAAAACCAAAAATGAAAATACTAAAAACTAGAAGGGAAAGAAAGTTGAAAGGTTTGATCCACAAAGAAAAGAAGGAACGTTTTTAAATAAGAACACTACAAAAGGATTTTAGTGAAATAACTAGAGAAATAATAAGCCTTATAACCCATATGATAATAAAAATGCAAAACCAACAACTTTTTATAACAAAGAAACCGCCCAAAAGGAACCAATAAAGTGTTGGGAGTGTGATGAACCACATTATTTCAAGGATTGTCTTCACACAAGGAAAAACAACAACAACAAAAACATACATACAGTTCGAGAAGCTACTATAGTTTGTGAAATAGCAAGGAGTACCCCAAAGATTAACACAACCTTGGAGAATAAACAAGCAAATCATTAAGCTTCCACGGTGGAAGTAGAAGGTATGTTGAATAATCAACCAATTTCTATTTTGATTGATCTAGGTTCTAGTATAAGTTATTTTTCACCTAAGATAGTAGAAATTTGTAATTTACGAAAGGAAAAATTTGAAAAATCATGGCTAACACAACTTGCTACAGAAACAAAAAGGAAAATTACAAATCTTGTTAAAGGCTGTGAAATTAGTATGAATGGTTTTAAAACTCAAGAAAATTTGAATGTTTTGCATCTAGGATCATATGATGCATTAATCAATATGGACTGGTTAGAAAAATATAAGGTGATTCTAAATTGCTAAGATAAAACATTTACTTATGTAGATAACAATGGTAACATTATTGATATTGAAGGAATACCAAGAACCATTAGTATTAGGAAGATATCAACCTTGCATATTAAAAGATGTGTTCATAAGGGATTAAAAGTATTTGTTGTTCATGTAATAGATAATGAAAAATAAGAAATTAAAAAGAATATATAAAATTTCCCTATGTTGCAAGAATTTCAAGATGTATTTCAAGAAATTCCTAGATTACCTCCTAAGAGAGACATAGATTTCTCCATAGAATTATTACCAGGAGCAGTGCCAGTTTCAAAGGATCCATATCGGATGAATATATTAGAACTTAATGAACTAAAATATCAACTTCAAGAGTTATTAGACAAAAAGTATATTTGACCAAGTGTAACTCCTTGGGGAGTGTCGATACTATTTGTCAGGAAGAAAGATGGAACCTTACGACTATGTATAGACTATCGATAACTTAATAAAATGACAATTAAAAACATATATCCTTTACCCCACATTGATTATCCATTCGATCAAGTATGTGGGGAAATGATCTTTTCAAAAATCGATTTACAGGCAGGACGAAAATATATACAAAACAAATTTTAGAACGAGATACGGGAATTACGAGTTTGTCATGATAAATTTTGGGTTAACAAACACCCCAACCTCATTCATGTGTCTAATGAATAGTATCCTAAGTAAATACTTAGATAAATTTGTAATTGTATTTATCGATGACATACTAATCTACTCAAAGAATGAAAAGGAGCATGAAGAACACTTAAGAATAGTTCTACAAATCTTGAGAGAACATAAGTTATATGCTAAACTTAGTAAATGTAATTTTTACAAGGATAAAATTCAATACTTAGGACACATAGTTTCCAAAGAAGGAATAGTCGTGGACCCTGAGAAAATAAAATCCATTATGGAATGGCCAATTCCAAAAGATGTTTCATACATCAGATCATTTATGGGTATAACCGGTTATTACCAGAATTTTATTGAAGGGATTTCAAAAATTTCTCATCGTATAACATCCCTACAAAAGAAAGGAACAAAATTTATATGGTCTGAAAAATGTCAAGAAAGTTTTGAAAAACTAAAACATCTCCTAACAAGAGCTCCAATACTAAAAATAACAGACCCATACAAGGAATTTGTTGTATGAATTGAAGGGTAGGGAGGAGTATTAATGCAGGATAATCATGTAATTTCTTACGAATCTAGAAAGATTAAAGAACGCGAAAGACATCATGTAACACATGATTTAGAATTAGCCACGATAATATGTACACACTAAATATGTGGCGACACTATTTGATAGGACGAAAATTCCTATTGATGTCAAACAATATTGCTCTAAAGTACCTATTTGATAAACACAATCTCAATGCTTGACAAGAAAGGTGGTTAGCTTTCTTGAGAGAATATGATTTTGAAATAAGACATATAAAGGGAAAAAAATAAGGTAGTTGACGCCTTGAGAAGATATGCAAATATGATTTACACAGTTAAAAGAAGTAATTATGAAACTGATTTAGAGGAAAAAGTCAATATGGAAGTTGAAAAGGATATAGAATATCAAAGTATTAAATCTAAATTAATACAAAATCAAGAAAAAACAGAAAAATCAGATCACAGACTTTTTAAAAATGGATTGTTGATGTATAAAAATAGGTTGTATATACCTGAAGCAGAAGAAATTAAATTACTAATACTGAATGAATTACATAAAAATCCATACTCTTGACATCCTGACTATCAGAAAATGATTACTATGTTAAGAAAGAAATTTTATTGGCCCAACATGATAGGATAAATTGTTGAATATTTAGCTACGTGCATAGAATGTCAACAAGTTAAAGTTGAACATCGAAATCCAACTGGATTATTACAACCTTTACCCATACCTGAATGGAAATGAGAAATTGTAGGTATGGAATTTATAACAGGTTTTCCTAAAAATAGCAAACAAAATGATTCAATATTGGTTGTTGTTGATAAATTAAGTAAATGAACACACTTCACATAAGTTAAATCCAATTATAAAGATATCAACATAGCAAATATATTTATGATTTAAATCTTATGATTACATGGAATTCCTAAAACTGTAATCTCAGATAGAGACACGAAATTTACCGATTTTTTTTGGAAAGCCCTATTTGAAGGCTTAGATACACAACTGAACTTAAACATTGCTTACCATCCTCAGACAGATGGGAAGACTGAAAGGACTAATCAAATAGTAGAGGATATGCTAAGAGTGCATGTTATGGGCAGACCAAACAAATGGGAAGAATATCTACGTTTGGTTTAATTTACATATTATAATCATTACCAACCCTCAACTAAACTTAGTCCTTTTGAAATTCTTTATGGAAGAAAATGTAACACCCCTATTTCCTGGAGTAATCCTATCAATATATTAATGATAGGACCTAAAATGTTAAAGGAAATGGAACTAACAATGAAACATGTACAACAAAATTTGAAAGAAGCTTAGGACATGCAAGAGAATTATGAAGATTCCAAAAGAACTCCTAGAGAGTACAATATTGGAGACCATGTGTATATAATAGTAAGGCCTAAAATAAGTTCTTTAAGACTAGGAAGGTATAATAAATTATCTCCTAGATATTGTTGTACCTTTGAGGTGATTGCATGAATAGGACATGTATCTTATCAACTTTCACTTCCAACCATGATAAAAGTGCATGAAGTATTCCATGTTTCATTATAAAAAAATATATTCATAATCCTACTCATGTTGTGGATTGGAATATGATACAGGTGGAACCTAAGGGCGAGTTCCTAGTAGATTCAGATTGTATTCTCAACAGGAGGGAGATTACTCTTTGGAATCAAGCCATCAGAAAGGTAAAGGTGCAGTGGAGGCACCTTAGTCCCAGAGAGGCTACATGGGAAATGGAGGATCATATGAAAAAAACATATCCATTTATGTTCTAGAATGATCCACATCAAGATTAAATAACACCAAGGATGGTGTTAAGTTCTAAGGGGGGGTGGATATGATACCCCAAAATTTTAAATTTAAAACTTATTATTATTATTATTATTATTTATTCTTTTGTTATCAACACATTATTGATCCTAGTGATCTAACTCAAAACTTATTGTTTTATTTTATTATTTTATTAATAAAAGGAAAAAGAGGAAGCACACATGAAGTGGGACTGTTAGAAGATAAAATATGTTGATCCAAAGAGAACTACCGAGTGACAGTAGAAAGGAGGAAAATTGGTGAAGATTGGTTGAGTTAACTCAACAGAAGTGAGACAAGATATCAAGTTTTTAGGAACATGTGTAAAGATCAAATTGACAGGTGGTCAATGAGTAACAAAATTAAATTGACAGGTGATCAATGAGAAGGAGTCTCATACAAGTGTCAAAGACATAGGAAAATCTTATAAAAAATAAAAGAAAAAAAAATAATGGTACGCCATTCTAATTTAGATTGAAATATGAGGAATTTCGATCTGACAAAAAAATATTCACATAAAGATTGGAATCCTATGCATTGTATCAAGTCACTTGGTTGGTTTTGGATCAATATTTAGCTGGGGGATGACAGAGTGGGCATATGTGGAAACTATGATCTAAGGTTGGGATGAAAATCCACTTGACGTGTGTTTTCCCCTAAGGAAATCTCCGTTATAGGTTTTTCTTACAATCTATTTCTTCCATTTTGTTCTGGATTTGAATATTTTTTCTTCAAGATTCTATGGATAACCTATTCTGATTTATTTAGTGTAGAGATATAATTTATAGATATGCTGCTAGTATTTTAGTCATTGTTCAATTGGAATTTTATGGATATATATTATTTTTATCATTGTATCATTATATTATACAATTGCCACGATAAATATCAGAGACAACAATTTTATCCATATCCAATGTAGAATGTTTAAACAAAATCATAGAACAGAGAGGAAGTTATATACAACGAACATGCTAGTTGCGAAGACGATAGATCTATTGTCATAGAGAAATCTAGAATATACACACAGAAAGGAATTTATGTACATGCAACAAACAAGCTAGATGTAAATAAAATAAAGCTATTGTCATAAAGAAACTCTAGAATATATAGATACAAAGGAGAGTTTATCCATATAACCCACAAACTCAAAGGCCAAATGATAATGTCGCTTCCATAATAAAAAACCTTAAATATAAATAAAATGCTAATATTATTGATCGTTAAAGAACGTGGCGATAATTTTAACAATAGAACCAAATCGGTTAGCTCTGTAAACCTCGATAAACTGAAAAGAAATCGAGAAATTTACTTTATGAAATAAGTTATTAGCACTACAAATTGTGTCGACCCGACTCTGTAAGCTATGTGAATAAAATACCCTTTAATAAATATGAGAAATAACATTGTCCTAAATTTAAACTCCAACAAAATTTTTTACAGAACCCTCATTCACATCCAAAATCCTAGAATATAGAGAAAATTATATATAAACCAAAGTTGGTTCAATAGATCTATACTAGCTAACCACCTAATTGAATTCAAAGCTGAATGGTGGTATCAAATATTCATCCACAACATGGGTTTATGATGGAAACCAAATTACCTTTTAAAGGTTGAGCACCCTCGCCGAGGAGCCAAGCCTGTTAATGTTTATGCCATTATTATAGTTCTTTACATTT
>JZKD02S1722876.1:63281-73330 GCA_000966675.3 Picea glauca
TTGTTTGTATGTATGTTAATTTAACAAATAACTATATTTGTTTCATTTTCCATATCAGATTAATTTTATTTTTGGAATATAAATTTTCTTCTTAAAACTAGTAATAATGAAAAGATGATTCTCTTCTTTTAACTTAAAATTGATAGTTTCTTTATAGTAAATTAATTTTTCTTATTCTCAATATCATTGTATCACATAACTTCTCTTTAAATTTATTAATAATAGTTATATTAATAGTATTTAAATTTATTAATATTAGTTATATTAATAGTATTAATAGTGTTGTTCATATGAAGGGTATCATTTTTCATTATTATTAGTCCCTGCCAAAGGCGTAGAGGGACTATAACGATCGATAATTCATTGACTTCATATTAATATGTCCTTTGACTATAAATTTTTGCATCATGTCTATTGTTTGAACTATAGAACTAAAAACATTATTTTTTATATAATAAAAAAAACCTTGTATGTCATCATCTCATTGGAGAATAGATTGGAAGTATTATTGTCAGCTTCGTTATTCCTAATGTTGTAAATTTTTATATATCCAAATTTTTGAGCATGGATGGTCTTTTTTAATTTTTTAATTTTTATTGAAGTGTTTACATACCGAAAGTTCCGAGCATCGACGTTCTTTTTTATTATTTCTATTTGTATTGAAATGTTTACATACCGAAATTTTTGAGCATTGACACTCTTTTTGAGGTACTTGAATAGGCCTGCCAACTTAAATATTTACTAGCGCGAGGCCCTTAAACAGGCCTGCAAAATTAAATGTTTCAATAGAGTGAGGCCCTTAAAGATGCCTGACAACATTAAATGTTTACTTACATAGGCTTCTCACAGTACACTTTTCCTTGAATTTTTCCATACAATGTTGCAGTGAATTTGGGCAATATTGTTGTCCACCACCACTCGCATAGCCATTATATGTTTCATACTTCTTCTATTCTTGGAATGAAATTTAGTCATCATTGAAGATACATATATTGTTTATTGGTTTGTTGGTTGCTTCTTGTTCATTGGTTCGTCGGTTGTTGCTTGTTGTTGTTTGGTTCGACTTTGCAAGGTTGGGGTCCTGCACCTATAGTTGGACCTGTTGGTGCTTGTTTCTTTCTTTTTATTTCTTTAAATTTGCAAAGGTTGGGGTCCAACACCCGCAGTTGGATTTGTTTCTTCACTTTGTAGGGTTCAAGTCCCGCACCCACAATTCAAATTGTTCTTCTGGCGTTCATCATTTCAGAGTAAGTTTGGATACCATAGTTTCATTCGTATTCATTCTTTGTTGTTTACTGTTTGCACTTTTCAAGTAAGAATTTTTAAGTATTTCCACTTTCATGGCCATCATATGTTTCATATTTCTTCTATGCTTGGAATGAAATTTGGTCATCATTGAAGATACATATATTGTTTACTGGTTCACTGGTTGCTGCTTGTTCGCTGGTTCATTGGTTTGTCGGTTGCTACTTTTTGTTGTTTGGTTCAACTTTGAAAGTTTGACATCTTGCACCTATAGTTCAACCTGTTGGTGCTTGTTAATTGGTTTTTTGATTGCTTCTTTCTTTTGTTTGCTTCGACTTTGCAAGGTTGGGGTCCTGCACCGATAGTTGGAGCTGTTTTTTGCACTTTGCAGGGTTCAAGTCTTGCACCCACAAGTGGACCTGCAGTTCTATCATTCATCGTTAATGAGTAAGTTTCAATAGCATAATTTCATCCGTATTCATTTTTTACTATTCATTATTGGAATTTTTCAAGTAAGAATATGTAAGTATTTATTCATCATTGTTATCTTGTAGACTTTCCATAGAGGTTGGCATATCTTTTTCTCCTGCTCTTAAATTTTCCTCCGATTTTTTCCTGAGGCTCTTCACCATGTGCATGCCGATGTCGTGTGCACAACTTCGACTGTCATTTTTTATAGCATTGCAAATCCCAGTCCTTTGTTGTGTGTGACTAAGTGGAAATATAGCACCTATCCCGTACCTTCCTATCCCATACAGGAATCGAACCCGTGTCTTTCGCATGAAAAATACGATGTCAATCTTGTTGCCTTTACAGGATGTTCTTGTAGAAGAAAACTGCAGGTAGGTGTAGAAGGGATACATATGGTACAACAGTGTCTAGGATGCAGAAAAATTGCACAAACTTGGCATATATTTTCCTCCTGCTCTTAATTTTTTCTCCAATATTTCTCCAAACTCTGAACCATACCTACATGCCTTTGCAAAATGTTTTTGTAGAAGAAAAAAGATTCTCAGATGGTGTTAGAAAGGGAAGTATTCCATTGATTGCAAATTGAAATATTCAATCTCTATGCTGCTCTGCGTGCAACATTTCTAACACAATGAATGTTTTCTCAAATGCATCACACCATTTACATCTGGACGGAATCATTATCATTCTAGGATACTTTAGTGTTGACATGCTACAAAATAGTGTCATAACAAAACAATTGGAAAACTACATGTGCAATTACAATGTCCACTTCCTTTTGGTTAATATAAAACATGTACAAAACACACTTATTGACCATATATGGTGAAATGTGCCCATATCGCAATACAACGTCTTTATCTTGTACACAGACTGGTCTGACCACGATGCAATTTCTCTTCTACTTGAAATATACATCAAAGATATTACAAAATTATATTTCCATGTCTCAAATCATATCTAGATAATTTGTTGCACAAAACAAATCATTCAGCTACGACCATCCAACTTCTTAATATTTTCTGGCGTGTAATATCTTTTGGCTAGGAAAAATTCTATATAACCATAACCATGTATCAAGAAAAATAAAGGTTCATTCTTCTAACTCTCTTTTATTCTATTCCTTTGCTTCTCATTTACTGTATGTACATATTACTTGTTTTCCCTTTCATACCAACTTACATTCATTTTCATTGTATTTTGTGGATTCCCACATTGAAACAAATAGAATATCTGGAGAAGACCAAGGACCCTTTACCACAAATCTAGAAGAGGAGATACAAAGGTGCATGCTTCTACTCTTATTGCATATTCCATTTTTTTGTATTTCATTTATTGTATGTTTATTTGTTCTACTTCTTTGCACCTAATTTATTGTATGTAGATACCATGTATCTTCCTACATAATAACTTATCTTCATGTCAATTGTATTCTCTGTGCTGCTACATTGAAATACATAGAAATGCATTTATTTTTTAACATGTATTTCTACATACCAACTTACCTTCATGTCCACTGTTTTTTCTACATTGCTACATTGAAAGAAACAGATTAGTTGGACAAGAGGATGAAATCTTATATGCCACAACAAAGGAAGTTGAAGTACAATCTTCGAAAAGGTATGCCAATTGTGATGGTAAATCAAACACACAGAATGAGTAGGTGGATAAAATATTGGAATAGAAAATGATGATTTGAAAACAATGGGCCTTTGTTGAGACTTCCTAGTTCTGAACATTTCCCTCCCCATTTCTATTTTCCCACTCTCTATTGTCCTTTTTTTTCCCTTGTTCTATAATTAACCGAATTCCCCTTTCTTTTTCCCCTCTACTTTCACTTTTTGGTTGCTTTGCTTAGTCATTTTTACGAAAATATCTAGGTGCGCAGGTTGGTGGACTCATAGGTTCACATTTATACTCATGCTTCTATATCACGAGTCCGACTGACAGATTCCTCATTCCATACTTAGCCACTTTTTCAATCGCGGGTTCCCAGGCTGGCGGGCTCAAAATTGCACCTCTAGTTTCGGGGGTTCCGTGATATATTGATTGGTTACCAGAATCCCCCATCATTCCCTGTTCCGTGTTACACATTTTTGTAGTAAAAACTTTTGAGGCATACAATTTGACCGTCGGGTCCTCATGTTTCCTGAGTATCCCTTAACACCCTATTTCATATTCCATCTCCTTCGAGCATGTATGTGACATTAAGAACAATTATGAACAATACACAATGAATATGCCTATTCAGTCCTTTTGATGTTCATCTACACATGCTTGCATCAGAAAAGTTTGGACTAGTGACATGGGCATTAGCAGTCAATCATCGCAAACATCAACAGAATGACAAGGCCAAAGGTAAATATTCATACATTGTGCTCTTGATATGTTTACCAAACAAATATCCCGAGCTATTTATTCATCTATGCCATGATAAATATGATTATGCCATCTGCAACACATAATTTGCAGTTCACAAGAAGTATCAATCAACGCAATTGAAACGCCAAACATAGTGCAAGTTTCACATACTAAGAGGTCTGGTTACAAAACTATGGCCTGCATACTTCATCCAAGTTGTGCATCTACATGTACATTTATGCTAGGAAAAAAAGGAAAACAAAAAAATAATGCAGAACACCATTCATATTACTTTTCTTATTCAAAACACGTCATCAGGTCTAAAATTATAACACCCAATATACTATTGATAGAAGTCTTGAACAATCGTCGAACTGGACAAGTGTTCACTGGGGACATAATGGTCCTTTATAGCACCTACTTGGACAACGAAAACAAAACTAGATGCATTGTGCATGCTAACATGACAGACAAGGAATCCATGATGACAGTCACACTAACTATCCCTACACAACTTGTCTAGAAACATGCAGAAAAGATCTTGCCAGATAATGGGATATCCATTACAAATTTTAATATATTGTCGAAAAAAGTATATGACCATGGTGATTGTGATCAGATTATATCGCTCAACGAAACAAGTATTGTGGAAAAAATTCCCACGATTTGTTCAAAATATCGCTTCGTACCAGACACAACAATCAACCAACTTGCACAGAGAAATGACACTTTCCCAATCATAACCATTGGTGCAGCTGTCACACTTGCGAGAAAAATTGGTTGGAAACACATTCTCCATATAAAAGATGGAGAGTTAGACAATGGCAAGGCAATGGTACCATTCTCCATATCCAGTTTTGTCCTTTCCTTTCACATGTTCATATATCTCAGTTATGTTACACAACTATTACATTGTTCCATGTTGCAACTGAAATTGTTCGACACCTATTCAAATTTGTTTTCCTCAATGGAACAACAATTGCATAAAGGGAAATTTCCACTTATTCTCTTCAAAAATATAACAAAGAAAATAGATGTTAAGGAAAGGATATTTCACACAACCCAAGCAACATTTGTAACATAATTGCGAACAAACATAGTATAGGTTCTCAAGAAACTAACTAGCTCCACAACTGTTGTGCATATACATTTGCAATTCCATCCACACTTTGCTCATAAAAATTGCCTTAACCAATTTTTTGCAGTTTGTTTTGTTGTGTAGTTGTATATTATATTGTTCAATATATTAACTATTATGCTCACGTGCCCAGGTTGAGGGTGTTTTGGTTGCAGGGAATGCGTACTAGACCCCCTTCGAGCCTGTATGTGCCAAATGCAACTCTCCTGCTTCTGCCTCTTCTTTCATAAATGATGATACAATTGATTGTCTACGATGCAGTAAAAAATTCCCTTACATATATAGAAATTTCCTCAAATCTACCATCCAAACCGTCAACAACACAGTCGTACATTGTACAATTAGACAACCTCTATTGCAAGATGTGCTTCCTGGGTTAGCGGAATTGCCATATGAATTATACCTATAGAAAAAGGAAAACAATGTCTACATGCTACACGAATTTAGGATCCATAGAAAATTTACATTAAATGAGGACAATGCCATACTGCATATCGACTAAGCCAAAAAAAAGAAATTCAGATCAAGTGTTCGCAGGAAATGAAACAATCATGTGTATCTGTCCATGCCACCCAATGAGGATATGAATATATTTTTGTAGTGCCATGGAAAATTGAACTGGAATCACATAAGATTGTTTAGTCCAGGAATGAGAAGCATGAGGACACACCCCATACAAAGTATCCAACTGTAAATAAATCAAGTCCATCCTTTGAACTGTCAAAATGGCTTGCTCCCCTGACCGTAACCATTAGGCATTTCCAATAATATTGGAAATTTGGCTTTGTTAGAACTGGTAATGATATAACATAGTACTATCAGAAGAAAATATTCATAGTGATCTTGCTTCATGGTAAAATAGTAATCGAAATTTTTCCTTAGTGCCCATCTAGGGATTTGGTTATAGCTGGGATACAATGCCCATTCTCCGCCAGTTTTCTGCTGTCTTTTGTTTGGCATACTTTTGTTCATGTGATTTTGTGTTGTAGTTCAAGGTTCTCATGGGACCGGTTTATGAATTATGGCTGGATGATACATTCAGGATCTTAGCGTTTTTTCTATGATCTTAAAGAATATACAAGACCTGCTTTGCCTTTTAATGTAGGATCTGTGAAGCAAATGTTATATGTAGCTCATTTTAGCACTTTTACTTGATCGATGTAATTACCAAAATTCATCTTCAAAAATATTTTAAAATAAAAGGATATATACTATGTGAAGTCCAGTGGAACTATCATATCAACCACATAGAATTAAAATTAAAATTTGTCTTTTTTATACTTACAGTGAAGTTGAAAGTACAATAATTTTACTTGAACATCCCAAAATTGATTTTCCTGTAGATGCTTCTCTTATGCAAACACATCCTGGAAAGTATAAGCATGACTCACTTTATCTATTCCTTGATTGAAGACCCTGTTCACCTGTTTAATGCACTTTATAGTTACTGTTAAGACCATCAATGGGGCTTTTTTAACACCAATTCCCACTTTCAAAAATTTCCCTGCCCTTTCTTTTTTCCCTCTGCTTTCCCTTTCTGGTTACTTAGTCATTTTTCGAAAAAATGTCTAGGTGCACAGGTTGGTGGATTCACATGTTCAAATTTCCACTGATGGTTTTATATCAGGATTCCAACCGACCTCTCCCCTGTTCCATATTCAACAACTTATTGGTTCACGGGTTCCCGGGTAGGTGGGCTCAACATTGCATTTCCATTGTTTCTCCACCTCCAAACAACACTCGAACTTCCACGATCTACAAATTAACAACCAAATTTCCCTTTATTTTTCTCCTTTACTTTCTCTTTCTGGTTACTTAGTCATTTTTCCAAATATGTTTCATGCTTTTATATCACGAGTTCGACCAACCGCTTCCCCATTCCATAATTGGCCACTATTTCCATCAACGGTTCCCAGCCAGGCTTGCTCAACATGGGGCTTCCATTGTTCCGTGACCTACAAAAAACACTCGAGGCTACGTGATATACAAATTGACCACCAAATTCCATCATTAGTCTCTATTCTGTGTTACATATTTTGCAGTCAAAATTTTGGAGACATACAATTTGACCATTGGGCCCTCACATCTTCTGAGTATAACTTGTGACCCTGTTTTGAAGCCTGACCGACCGCTTTCCATACTTGGCCATTTCTTGGAATCTCTTTCATGGGTTGGCAGGTTCACGAAATGTCCAATTCTTAATCGTTCTTCACCATCCCCACCACCTTCAAAATTCTTTCTAGATATGCAATTATTAAGATTCAATGCTAATAGCTCATCCTATAGGAATTGTTAAGATTGTCATTAATGTTTGAAAGGATCAAGGATATCTGTCATTAATATGAATTAAACCAATATTTGTGGAGGGTTGTGTTATCCCTTTCAAGTGTTCATTTCAAGCATCATGGAATCTCTTTTGCCCATCGTCCAATTGACGGCTTCACTGAATCTCCAATCCTTAATTGCTCTTCTTCGTCACCGCCAACTTTACACTTTTTTTCTAAGTATGCAATTAGTAATCTTTCATGGTAACAACTTATTATGCACGAACCGTGGAGATTGTCATTGATCAGCGAAAGGCTTGAAGAGATCTCCCATTGATACACATTAAACCAATATTTTCAGAGGGTTATATTATCTGTTCTGAATGTTCATTTCAAGCATCATCTGGAGAAAATAGAAATTCTCATTAACCTATGGAAGCATTTCGATAACAGTTCTATACAGATACAATAAACATCTTCGGGCATGATGACCATAACTTCCAGTGGTCCAGGGAATATTGTTACTACTCATCTCCTTCCACCCAGAAGCAAAGAAGGATATGGTCCCTTGGTGTGCCAAGAGATATATTTCAAGACAAACAATTCCAAGGAACCCCCCCCCTGCTCAGACAACCCGCCCCCCTGCTTTGATGGCTGACAGAGAGGTTGATGCGGTCGATTTCGAGTCGGAATAAGATGATTTGATGAATGATGATACAACAATGGATGATGGAAATGCAGATGTTGTTCCCATTCTTGCGCCCAAATTGAAATCCACCATAACGGGGGGCACTTCCAGGCTCGACGATGACGACCCTGGCAAAACCAAAGGAAGGAGTTTAAGAAAATAAACCGACGTTGAACGCAATAGCCACTTTGCAACTCGAGAGTTTGACTCTCTCGGCTTGGATGGAAGTCCTCGCCCTCAGATATGTATCCTTTCCTTTCTTTTTTAGGGTTTTGGATTTGGTTTGGATTTGTCCCTGGTGCAACCTGTGTCGTTGAAGTCTTTGACTATAAGGAAATGGTCTCTTGGTGCACCAAGAGATATATTTCAAGCTAAAGAATTATTCAATTGTGGAACCACTCTCTTATTCTCTAGAGATACAATTAACATATTAGTGGGTGAGGACCAGAAATCCCAGTGGTGCAAGGCATATTCCTACTACTCATCCCTTTCCGCCCAGAACGAAGTAATTTGGGCCTCTGGAATTTCTTGTGCAGCCTGTGTCCATGAAGTCGTTTCCTGTAAGGAGGGGGTCTCTTGGTCCCCTTACACCCATAATGAAGTAATTTGGACCTCTCGAATTGCTCGTGGAGGCTATGTCCATGAAGTCTTTGACTGTAAGGAGGTGGTCTCTTGGTGTGTCCTCACTTTCAGTTTCGGGCTCTTCCGCTTGCCCTACAATGTTTTTTCTCTTCTTCCTCACAAGAAGCTTGTGAGAACTATAAATTTTACCGCGAGGAGGGTTCTTACCTCCTCCTGCATTTGAAGAATTTTGGGTTTCTTTCTTATTGGGGTGGGTTGTTGGAGCGATGTTGTGGGATGTCATACTCTTGGAAGTGGTGGTCGGGGATTGGAAAATCTTATCATCGGGGCATTTTCCCTATTATTTGTAAAATTCAGTGGTGCTTTGCAATGTCTCTAGGTCGCCAGCATCAGGAGCAGGAATGTTGTTGACCTGTTTCAAGCCAAATAATTATTCCACTACGTAACCTTTCTCATGTTTCTTTGTCACCTTATTTCTTCCACAAGATATTGATATTGCAACACCCAACATTGACCTTCTGAGGAGAAGACTGCAAGGAGTTCCTAAAAAAGCATGGTAATCAGTTTTGTATGCATGTTCAATAACTTGTTGATCGATCTTGCATGTTGTCGCACTAGATGGACAACACAAAATTGTATGCATTTTTTTTTTTGTAGCTCTTGTACCTGTATTTATGAAAAATATGTTCAATACTTTGGTACAAATAAATCAGTCCAATGTCTAGGGATAAATATATATTTTCCACTATTTTTTAAATATATTTACTATTAAAAACAATTCCTTGGAATCTTGGTTGGTGCTTCTTTGCTCAATTTAACACCTTTTCTTGTTTGCATGATTCGATAGTCTCATGATTCTTAAATATTGTATTGGCTCAAGTAATTTTATCTAATATGGAGCATTGAACAATTATATGAAAATGCATTATGTCGATCCCATGCAGCTTCTATGGAAACATAAATGAATTTCAGACAGTTTCAAACCGAACATTCAATTGCATTCGTAATGCAGATAGAACATAGAAACACTAATTCACGATGCGGGAGTTGGGGCCCCGCCCAAGAAGTTTCATTTTCATCTCAACCTTGCTGAGAAAATGATCTCTTATTTCTGTTTCACTTCCTTGATTCCTTTACTCCAAAAGGAAACATTTTATTAGTTGTCCATCCCTTGACCTCTGGATAAAGTCAAATGGGGCTATGAAATCAACCACAATTTTAAAATTCAAGTTCGTCATTGTTATACTTATGGTCAAGTTGACAATACAATAAGTTTATTTCTATATATGCAATTATTAAT
>JZKD02S1722887.1:19096-40294 GCA_000966675.3 Picea glauca
ATTCGAATGGTTATCCTAGTACTGGATTCCCTGATATTTTGGGATCATTCTTATCCAAGTAACCAATTCATTCTCTCCTATATATTGAGTGAATTCTCATGGAAAAAGTTAGAAGAAAGATTCATTGGAGAATTGGTGAAAGAATTGTGTGAAGGACTGATGCTACAACAGCTAGGAGACTCCAGCAAGTTCATCCAAAGGAGTTGATCTTATTCATGCAAGTGAGCAAGTGTGTGTGTCAGAGCCAAAGGCCATCGAAAGGAAGTTTGCAACATCAAGGCTCAGGTTGTAATCTTTACTTTCCATTAATATGATACAGTAATATGTCCCTTTCCCATAAAGCTAATTCCACTTTATTGTATAACTCCTTGATCATATACATAGATTGACTGTTGAATAGATTGTGCTTTCTTCACTTTGGTTGGTTTGTGTTGTCTTGGTCTTGGCTGCACAAGCGCACTAGAGCGAAGCGGGAGAAACAAAGACCATAGGAAGCGATAATAAGGTATGTTCTTTGTTCTTGCCTCCTATTTAATTCAATGGTTAGAATCTTGGGGACAATCCCATTTTCTTTGTGGCTTTTGATATTTTTTTGTAGCTATTTGTTCTGGTTTTACTTTTCTCCTGTCCTATCAATATCTGAGTCTTCAGGATATCCTGATAGACCTTCTGGGTTCAGAAGCCTTTTTAAATTTTGCTTCATTTTTCAAATTTTTGACTATGTTCAGGAATTCTCTCACTGTACTTCATTGCAGCCTGCGAGAATAGGTAGAGTTCGCACTCTGCCTTTAGGTTTCAATGCGAGGTTCTCGCACCCTGCGAGAATCAATGATTCTCGCACTGTGTATTATTGCCTGCCTGCGAACACCATTTTTCAAAAGTTTGAATTTAAGTTTTGGCATTTTTAACTGCCCAGATCAGTTTGATTGCCTCATAAAAGTTTCTTGAACCTTAGATTGATGTTCTTCTTGTCTTCATTTACATGTATGAACAGTTTTACGATTTCACGGCTTTTCTTGTTATTTTTTACATGACTTTCGTTTCTTGGCTTTTCTTGGCAAAACCATTCTCTTTGTCTTCAGAATCTGAGTGTGTTTGATTATTCAAGATCCAATGCTTGGTTGAAAGTTAAGTTTGCTTGGTTTTTCTCATTGGCTTATGATTTGAAAGATCATTTTCTTTTGCATTTGAAAAAGACTAAATTAGTTTGTTCTTTATTTTTACTTTCATTGAAAGAGTGGTTTGGGTGTTTATTATTGCTTATTCATTTGGTTTTTATTTTTTGTACTCTCGCTGTCATAGTGTGGGTCATTTTTGAAAAGTGAACAAACAAGTTTTTCTTTCAAAAAATTGTTTTTGTCTTTAGAAAACATTGAAAATCAAATTATTGAGATTGTTGAAGTATTTGAAAAAGACACAATAGAGAATTGTCATTTGATAAAGTGATTGTTTGCATTTGCATTTTAAAGGAAATTTTGCATTGTTGTTCAAGGATTGATCTGGAAAACTTTCTCTCTCTCCCATACATAGGATTCATTGAACGAAAAGTGATATACTTCATTCTCATCCTTGCATTGTTGGGTCAGAGTCATACAACATAAGTTTCATTTCCGTTACCTTTGAGTAAACAAAAACTCTTAATAATACTGCGTAATCATAAAATTTATCTAGTAAATTTTTTCTAGGGCTCTTTTACACCAAAATTTAGCTAGGCTAGCGCTTTGGAGTAGGAAGAGAGATACACTCTCCGAAAGCACAAAACACACAATAGTATCTTGTATTAGGGAGTGTTAAATTCCATTCGCAACATCCTGTCCTGGGAAGCCCTTCTCACACAAGGGTCAAACACTAGGTCACATTGATATTGGCAGAGTTACTCACCCTGCTTTGTTGATATCAGTGTAGAAATTGCACGTATTACGAGGATCACTCGGAGGTATACCCACAATGATCAGTGGAAGCCTTTTGAGCTGATTTCGGGCTAGATACGTTGTCTTTGCGTGTGGATCGGACTGTCGACTGTTCCCCCAGGATTTATTGTTGTTGGTGGTGACCTTAGTTGCCAATCTCTCTAGGTTCTTACCCAAGGTGACTGTGGAGGGGAAAGTCTTCACGGTACCTGGAATTGACATTGACCAAACTCACTCAGGCTCCTTGGAGGGTATACCCACGATTATGTGTGGGATCTTGCACTAGGGTGTAAGTCTGTTAAGCAGGTCATCAGCGTAACTTTTCCACCCTAGCCCCGCCCCTTCTCGTCTCGTTGTTGCGACGTTGGATTTCATCACCAACTAGTGGCTTTGAAATTAGAAGGTCTTGTTTGCTTGGTGATTTCTTCCTAGATTTTGTTTACTAGCGCGTGTTGTTTGTTTCTCGAAGTTGACCATAGGATTTTCTTCGTGAAGTTTGTCACTCGTTTACAATAGCTCCTCCACGTCGTTCACGTAGAATGTAGGGTTTGTCTCCAGAGCATCCTGAAGGCTCTTAACCCTTGTCTACAACTGTACCTGAGGGATATCCTCAGCCGAGTGAAGTCTAAGACGTTACCACGCCACCAGTGGAATGAATTGAATCTCTAGAACACTTTCAGATTACTAATACTCAAGAGGACTTTCGACTTCACCCCAATTCTGAGAGACGTTTTAGGCGAGTTAACTCTTCGGGCGATTTAATTGTTATGTATTCTGGATCTCCGTCTGGACCTGGGGAACAAGATCCTTTTTGGTATACGGGCATTTTTCGGAGGGATATTTTTGGTCCTGGTTCACCTGTGGTTTCCGAACTCAACCCCCCTGTGGTTGTTGAGCCCGAGACTGTACCATTGACTACCACTTATCACTTTACCCTCCCTACCGAAATGGCCCATCTTGAAGCTACTACGAGTGTCCCAACCGGGTTCACTACAGCAGATCTTGCTCCTATAAACACAAAGTGAACGCCCAATGTCACTCTGACACTACCACCTGGCTACCATGTGTTGAATGCTTTGTTGAATGCTTCTATTCCAACACCTCTGCAAACCCCATCTGGTTCTCCAGGTGGTCCTTATTTTCCTGGGCACCCTATTCCCGGTTTTATTTCGAAACTCCCTCAATTTCCTGCTGGAAGACCTTTCTTATCTTCCACTGGCAATCCTAATCCTAGTGGCACTATCCTGTCCATTACACCAAACTTGCATATTCTCATTGGTGGACAAGGTGGTACGATTCAACCTCCTCTTACCAGACACATTCCAATTAATACACAACCTTTTATTGGGACACAACTTCCGATTGGAACACCACCTACGATAGGGGGACCAACCCCACCTTTTAGACAAAATATACCTCCATCTTTGGCCCAGTATTGGAATCAGATGATACAAAATCCTCCTCAAACGACTGGGAGGCAGCAGTTGCCTGTCCCTACTATAGGACAACCATATCCAGGTATACCCAATCCTATTTGGGGTCAGGGTCAGAATGCTCAACCTCAGGTCCCTGCTCAAACTCAAGGTTAGAATCCCTGGAACTACTATCCTCTCCATCCACCACCGAATCTGCCTGGGTCTTCCCATTATGGGCAGACTGCTTATGGTCCTACTAGTTTGCTGACAAGGCTTCCACCCCAAGCCATCAGTACCCGCAGGTGAATCAACAGTTACCTTTTCTTGCTACTTTGGATTTGTCGGATTTGTCTAGGATTTCAAATGATCCTATTCGTCACTCTCCCCAATGGCCTGTTATTCCAACCATGCTTCCATCGAACATTCCTAAATTCGACGGCAAAGTGGGAGAGGACACGAACAATCACGTTATGACTTTTCACCTATGGTGCTCATCCAACTCCTTGATGGATGATTCTATTCATTTACGTCTTTTTCAACGAACCCTTACCGGTTCTGCTACGAAGTGGTATATTGAATTGCCATGAGGTTTCTTCTCTGATTTCAACACCCTAGCTATGGATTTCCTTACACATTACCAGTTACCGATCCGTTATGATACCGGGACTGAGATTTTGACTTCCTTCAAATAGAGTAAAGGCACTCATATATCGGATCATATTCATGAGTGGCGAAGGAGACGACGTCTCATTAAACTTGAGCTTTATGATCAGTTGCTGGAAGAATGGTTTACAAAATCCTTTGTGAATGAAATTGGTAAGGACATTGCTATGGGTGGCGTTGTCACGGAGGAGTAGGCTATAAGTCGTGATCAATATCTTGATATCTTTTATTCGCAAACGGGAACTCTTTATGATTTACTACCTGATTTACCTCGTCCTAATGCTTCCAGCACTTCAACTGCTCCAGCTACTTCACATGCAGCTGATGGTGCGATTGGTACTGCCCAAACTCAATCACATTTTGTTTCAAGCACAACCCCTAAATATGCTTCTTCTAATGTTCAAAATGCTACGTCTCCTGCCACTCCCACCGACAAAACTTCTGTGGTAAATACTGTCCAATCTACCCCGGCCGGTAAGAACAAATCTAAAAAAGGGAGAGGTAAGAATAAGGAGGGAAAAAATAATAATCAAGCAGAGCAAACTAAAACCACTCCTGTTGAAGATCGGGATAAGCGCAAACCACGATACTCTTGCCTTATCTGTGGCGATGATCACTACACGAAGGATTGTCCACGACATGCCGAGGTCACGAAGTTCCTTCAAGGCACCCCAAAACCACCTGCACTGGCTATCTTGTCCCAACCCTTCCCGTCTCAACAATAGGCTCAGTTGGTCATTCATGACCAACCCTCCTCTTCTATGACATCATATGTTTTGATGTGTACTGGTGATTCTAAGCCAAACAACGTTTCACTCATGACTCGAGCCAATGATTATTCTCCATCTAAGGAGAAGGTTGATGATTTACCTCCTTCGTTGGTCCAACCCTCTCCCGTGACTCCACCTACTAATGGTCCTCTTCATATCAAACGACCGAGCCTTGATACAGTTCTCCGAACACCCTCAAAAGGTGTCGTTAAGAAATTGCCTTTCAATCCTCATGCTCGTGCAGCTCAGAACTATAGTATTGTTGAAGATCTGGCCCAGGCACCTTCAGCGATGTCAGCCCTTGAAGTCCTTCAGTCTTGTCCTGCACAACAGAAGGCACTGTTGAAAGATATAGGTGGAATTGACCCAACAGATATGAATTTGATAGTCTTAAACTTGGAAGATCACATTCCAAGGTTACCCCCTCAACTCACGTTTCAAATACAAGTGGTTCTCTCCGACAAAAAAAAATTTCGAACTGTTATTGATGAGGGTGCCTCGACGTGTGTTATGTCTCTTGCTTGTTGGAAATCCATTGGCTCTCCTCCTTTGAATGAATCCCAGAACACTCTTAAAGCCTTCAATGGCTCCGGTTTTAAGCCTTACGGTGTTCTTCCTTCATTGCCTATCACACTAGAAGGTAAGATGGTCCAAATTGAAGCGGAAGTTTTTGACGCTTCACTTAATTATAATCTTTTGCTTGGCTGCAGCTAGATCGATTCCATGCGCGTCATTGTGTCGAAACTTTTCCATGTAGTACGTTTTCCTCATCAAGGACAGGTTGTTACCATCGACCAACTCACCTTCTTCAATTCTGATACCCGTACTGGCAACGTGTCATTTATTGCTAAAACCCCACCGAGTTATGAGAACATCGGTGTAGGCCTTTTAAAGGACTCATCGTTAATGGGTACTTTCCCCATTCCACCACCCAATGTTCCACACCTGTCAGTTGCTTCTATCAACATGATCTCCACAGTGCCTCACGAACTTCCTACGTCTCATGACCCTTGGATAGTCCCTGCTTCTGGAGATCATCTTCGTTTCGGCAACGCAATGCCGTTAAGTCCAGTCGAATCCGCCTACCAGGCCATTCAATCGGCAATGCCTTCTACCCCTTCTCTTGATGAGTTGTCTCCTGATCCTTTTCATGTTATTTTTCCCACTGACGAGATGATCATGTCTGTCATGGAAGACACCCCTTGGGATGATGGGCATCATCGTTCCATACTTTTTCTGGAGAAACATACTCTTGAGAAATACCAACGGATTTCGACTCCGTCGACCGTTGTTTTCATATCGACAGTTCCCGCGACTACACATGATGTGTTTTCTGAAGGGAACTTAAGTAATATCTCGCCCATGATTCCCATTGACATATCCATTAAACCTGGGATTGTTGAAAATGTTCATATTGGAGCTTCGTGTTCTTCAGATGAAATCGTCACCTATACATCTCTTTTCAAAGAATTTCGTGACATCTTCGCCTGGAGCTACGAAGAGATGCCAGGTATCGACCCTGCTATTGTTGTACATGAGATAAAGACATACCCCGGAGCTAAACCTGTCTGGAAACTCCTTCGTCCGATTCACCCCCGTAAAGCGGCTGCTATAAATCTCGAAGTTGAAATTTTTTTAAAAGATGACTTTATTTATCCGATGGCTCTTACAGAATGGGTTTCCAATCCTGTTCTGATTGACAAGAAAGGCGACAATATTCGAGTGTGTGTTGATTATAGGGATATTAACAAAGCTTGTCCCAAAGACAACTTTCCTACCCCTTTTGTCGATCAGATTGTCGATGATTGCGCCGGAAGTGAAATATTCTCTCTCATGGATGGTTTCTCCGGCTATAATCAAATTAACATTGCTCCCGAGGACCAACATAGGACTTCTTTTATTTGTCCTTGGGGTACTTTTGCCTATAGGAAACTCCCTTTCGGACTTAAGAATGTGGGCGCAACTTTTCAATGCGCTATGTCTTATTCTTTTCATGATATCAAACATATCGTTCAACCCTATTTGGACGATTTACCCGCTCATTCTATGCGCAGAGTCGATCACCCTACCCACCTCCAAGCTATTTTTGTTCGCTGTCGGTTCTATCGTATACATTCAAACCCTCATATATTCATTTTTTGCGTAGAATCCGATCGTCTTCTAGGTTTTATCGTTTCGCGTCAAGGGATCCGAGTGGATCCTATTAAGGTTGAGGCGATTCTTAATCTCCCTCCTCCTTCTACGCTACGCCAGTTGCAAATATTACAGGGGAAAACAAACTTTCTTCGTCGTTTTATACCTAATTACGCCGAGATAACTCGTGGTTTTACGCAGCTACTAAAGAAAGATTTAGAGTTCATCTAGGATACCATTGCCAACAATGCTTTTGAAGCTTTAAAGTTTTCCCTAATGCGAGCTCCGCTTCTCTTTCCTCCTTATTATAGTCGCGATTATTTCCTTTATCTTGCTGCCTCGAAGTACACTATTGGCATGGTTCTTGTCCAAGAGGATGATGCACACGACGAACATGTTGTTTACTACTTGAGTCGAAGTCTCACACCAACTGAAATCAAGTATCAACATGTTGAAAAACTGGCCTTGGCTATCGTTCAAGCCGTCCAACGATTCCGGCACTATATCCTCTCATGTAAGACTACGGTGATTTCTCATTGCAACCCTATGCAACATCTTTTGACATGTCAATTGCTAGGGGGAAAATACTCCAAATGGATTGTCATTCTCCAGGAGTTTGACTTGGAATTCGATCGCGCCAAGTCAAAGAAGTCATTAGTTTTTGTTGAGTTGATATGTGATTTTCCTCATTCTGCAACGAAAAATGTAGCAGTAGATTCATTACCTGAAGAATCGCTTTTCCTTCTTAGCACTGATGATCTTTGGTATGGAGATATCATTATATATCTCCAAACCCAGACTTTCTGGCCTACTTTGTCTAGTATTGAACGATGTTGTATACGCTATCAAGCTCGTCAATACATTATCCTTGGGGATACTCTTTACCGTCGAGGAATTGACTCTGTTTTTCAGCGTTTTCTAACATTTGACGAAGCCGAGAAAGCTCTGAATGACTTCCATTCTGAAGCATGTGGTGTTCATATGTCTGGGTATGCTACTGCCCAGAAGATCCTACGCGCAGAGTATTTTTGGCCTTCTTTGTTTAACGACTGAATTACTGTTGTTCAGAAATGCCATGCCTGCCAGACCTACAATCAGAAAATTCGGTCACATCCTGCTCCTCTTCACCCTGTGGTCTCAGTTGTTCCTTTTGCGAAATGGGGCATCAATTTCATGACATGTCACCCTCACTCGACCGGGGGGCATGGTTACATTATTGTAGTCGTTGATTACTTTACGAAATGGGTCGAGGCGATGTCGACATTCGATAACACTGGAAAGAATGCAGCATTATTTCTTTTTAACCATGTCATAGCTCATTTTGGTTTCCCCAAAGCTATCGTCACTGATCACAGTAGCCACTTTAGGAATTTTATGATGTCTGAACTTACGAAAAAGTTGGGTCTTCGCCATGATAACTCAATGCCCTATTATCCACAAGCTAATGGTCAAGTCGAAGCAATCAACAAAGTTCTCATAACTATGCTTCGACGGATGATAGGAATCCATAAAACAAGTTGGCACACAATGTTGTTTTCGGCATTGTGGGCATACTGGACATCTGTCAAGTCCGCTACTGGGTTTATGCCTTTTCGGTTAGTCTATGGTGTGGAAGCCATTCTTCCTATAGAATGCAAGATACCCTCTCTGAAGCTAGTTGTCGAACTTTTACCCAACACTTTTGTTGAAGAAGAATGTCTATTGTATCTAATGCGATTAGACGAAACTTGACGTGACGCCACTCTAGTAATAGAAACCCAGAAAAAGAGTGTCAAGGCCCAATATGACAAGCATGTCAAGCCTCGCGTTTTCTCCGAAGGTGATCTTGTTCTTCTCTATGAACAATATCGAGATGTGTTAGGGGCTGGGAAATTCGAACCCATGTGGTGAGGTCCTTATATTGTTCGCCGAGTTTTGGAAAAAGAAGCATATGAGCTGGTAGATTACGATGGTATCCCTTTGAGTGAACCCAGGAATGGGTTGTACTTGAAGAAGTACTATGCATAAATTATCTGTGCACAAGTGCTTGTATTTTATGTATCATACATTTTGTGTGTGTTACTATAGCTTTCTTTTGTCGTTATCTGGTCTCTGCCCTTATGTGACGTTGTGTTTGATTTCCAGATGTCGGAGTCTTCACTACCCTATATTAGCTTCACTAATGGCTCTAGCCGTAGTACTCGGAACCTTGCTTCCGTTGTGTGGGCAATCTATGCCCCAACAAACGAACTTGTATCTTTACGAGGTGTGTGCATCGGTCGTGCGACCAACAACATTGTAGAGTATAGCGTCGTTATTGAATTATTGGTTGATGCTATCTCGCTCGGAATTCGTCATTTGGTTGTGTGACTTGACTCATAGCTTGTAGTACTACAGTTAAGTAATATCTACTCTATTCGAAGTCCTACTCTGTTACGAATGTATTTGCGAATTCGCCTCTTGGAACGTTATTTTGATCACATTGAATATCAACATATTCCTAGATGTCTAAATACATTAACAGATGCATTGGCTAATTATGTATTGGACAGACATTTGAATCATTTATAAATCAAACACATCAAAATTCACACAATATAAAGTAAACCGGTAGAAGTCGTCTGTATATATAACGATCAAAAGAGTTTTTTACAAAAAGTTTGTCCGAAGACCAAAATGTCAAAAATTGAAGCTTATAGTTTCTACAAAGAGACGTCATGAATGACGTTCACGATAACACATGACTGCTCTAGCAACCCTACGAAGCAGTCGACTCATAGATGCTAATACCACTACAGTATGACGATGATCGCGTCGTGGAACCTCTTCCAGAGTCATATCTGGAATGTCTGCAATCAGGCCCTCTAAATTCTGTTCCACCACTTGATAATCCTCAACATACTATGGTGTTGCCGCTACCTCTCCTCGTCGCTAGATGGAAGAAGTGTCAGGAGGTCTGTACGGTCCAACATCTGTGTTATCAACAAACGATTTTGTATTAGTCTTTGGATGAATATATAAAACAAAAACATTAGAATATGATAAAAAGAACTCAAAAACATTTAAAAAGAGAAAAATGAGTGTACTTCTTACCAAGGTCAGCCCACTGAGTATCTTCTGGCAGTGCTAAGTCTGGATCTCCTCGGAAATCCAACCCAGCATAAGTGTAGTCATCAACCATCAACATCTGGGTTTGAAGCCAGTCAAAGAAAATATCATCGCACTTGACGATCGGTCCTGCTACGTGCCGGGCCATGAGCCGACACCATCTCAGCATCCTCGGATCCCTAGGACCTGGTATATTCCACTCAAACTGTAGTCTCAGTACAAGAACCCTCTCAACGAAGAAGGACACCAACAAAGATCCATACCCGAATTGCTTCAGGTTACCTCGCCTACATTTGGTCAATTGCTTTTTGATACTGCGAAACACGGCATCTTCCCAGTTGAACACCCGAGGCTCAGTACACTCAATAGCATACTGGAAGTAACTCTGTAATGCCATATGAGGAGAAGAACTCCCATCCATCCGAGCTATATTGAAAATGATAGTACGGAGGGTCAAGTCTCGTACCCCCCAGATAGCCACTTTTCCTTTCTGTCTTTCAACCTCGGGTACGCAGTGTAAATTGTAGTACTCACTCATCTTTAGCCCGCCACCTCTACTACCGGTCAGGCTGACATAGTACTCAAGCCTGGACAATCCAGTCAAAAATTAAATGTCCTCAATGTCTAAGGACAGTGTGTGAGCCCCCACATGAAAGACCTGTTGATCAGGGTCCCACATACGCACCAGGTACTCTAATAGTCTGATTTGGGCCCTCATGCCCGAGATGCGAAAGTATTTCAAGAGCCCACGATCTCTCAAAGGAACTATGGTGGTTGGATGATTTTCGGCCATTGCATTATCCTCTTCATGTTCCCTTTCGCGCCACTCTAGCACCATGTTGATGGCCAGTTATCTGCATAAGGAACACAATCAGAGGATTAATAAATTCTTTCATGCTTTGGATCTTTTTTATTGGGTAAAATTTTAAAAAACATTTGGGCTTTATGGTTCTCGCAGGTGCCCTGTGTGCACAGTGTGAGAACCTCGCAGGTGGCCTTAGTCTCACCTGCGAGAACACATCATTCTCGCAGACCCCATATGGCCTGCCTGCGAGAATGGCAGCGCGCATATAGGGCTTAGAAAACCAACTTAAAACTGAAAATTTAACCAATGAAATCACAAAATTAAACCATGAAAGTGTTAAGGACGAAGATCTTACCTAACTGTCGCAAACGGCTCGCTGAATGGTCTCTCGTAGCTCCCGCAATCTAATGCCGAACTTGGAGGGTAAAAGAGGGGTTTTTTTAGCTCAATAGTGGAAATATAAAAATGGTGTGGTAAAAAGAGTATTTACTCCTTTTATTTACTTTTACTATATCGTTTTGGTTTTTTATGATTATTTATCAATTAAACCCTAATCCCTAATGTTATGTTGAGTGTAAACTCTTGCAGGTGTGATGAATTGGATGATCAAATTCAGGGATACGGACATGTTTTTCCTTGTTATCGCGTGTTTTTGATTGTTTTTTATGGTTTTTACATAAAAGCTCAAGCATCGTTTTTGTCCGTTCTTGCGCTCGTACATACATGAGAACGCGATCGAGCATACTTTTATCACTTTTTCGGGCTCAATAAGGTTATGCGAAAAAGGAACCCCCTGGAGTCCTCTTTAAGCTCTTTTCAGACTCTCTAAACATGAAAAGATCACCGAGCGACCTTGCTATTTTCACGCTCGATAAATTATTTTAAGTAAGCGTCTGGTGAGCGATAATTTATCTCTTTTTCGGTCTCGTCCAGACTATTTTACGAAAAAGGAACTGAGAGAGTTCTCTTTTAAGTGTTTTTCCAAACTCTATAATCTTGAAAAACCTTCGAGTTTACTATCTCTAGACTCGTTAAACAAACATTGACAGACCCGTGATGGGACCGAACCACTCCTTCTTAGGGTTCGTTAAAGATACTCTGAGGGACTCGTCCAAAGGATGAGCTTACATCAACAAGATTGAATAAAAATAAAGAGGTACTCGCCAGAAATGGTGGGGGGAAATTTGGGAAAGGGATATGTTTTCATCTTCGTATTGATTGGCAGTAAATGTTTGTCTTGAACATGACACCCCCTATTCATCATTTGAAGATGGTTTTGGATATCCATTTGTCTCTCATTTGATTTGCGACAAGGTCATTCCATGTGTCGTCTTTGAGTCAATTTTGCCAAATCATTGGTCATGTCATTCATATGTTCAAGAGAAGTCCATCTGAAACCTATATTGAGTCGGCCATCTGTAGTTGTCCATTCTTTCTGTGTCGGCCTTCCCTGTGTCCGGTCTTGCAAAATACTCTGTTTCACCTTAAAAATATGTTACTCATTTCGTGTCATTGATGGAGGATACATCAAGGCCCTCCTGTGACGAGTTTTGTTCCGTCGACCTCAGCTCATTATCCAGAATCAAGACTTAGAAATTATTTGGTACCTTGGAGCTTGCATGCCTCAATGGCAAGTTTCCTCGCTTTCGACAGTGGGTTTACATCATTGACCCCTGCTCGAAAGATTCCATCAGATGTTCGACATCAACTCATTTATTCACACTCGATGGATTGTACTATGGTACCTTGGGAGTCATTGACATCAATGGTGATTTCCCTCGCACTTGTTAACGGTTTCATCATTGATCGATAATCAAGTGGTTTCTACCATGTTCGACTTCAACACATGTAATCACATGGTTAGATTCGTACTTTGGGCGACGAGATTGAAGACCCTGGATATCATCTTTGTGATCCAGGTTGCGATGGAGTATATATAATTTGTGACACATAGATCCACTTTGTATGTCTCGTGGCTATGTCCTCTTGATTTGAAATTTCTCGCATAGATCCACAATGTATTCTGGTGGCTATGCTATATTTTGACGGCATGGATCCACAGTGTATGATTGGTGGCCATAACCCATGTCTATAATGTCATCAGTCTATGATCTGAGTATGGGAATGCCTACCTCAGAATTGGTATATATGATATTTTGTAGATGCTTGGTTGTTCGCAGGTTTCCGATTAGGTGTGCTCCTGGTTCCCAACACACACATGCAGCTTACAAAGTATATTGGTTGTCACTGGTTCCAACCTCATACTTTGGGGGGCATTCTATTATCCATGATTTTGGTCATCATGATGATGTATTGATGATAGTGTACTTAGGCTCTTCACAAGAACTTTCTCCTGAGAAAAAGTTATATTCATCTCTTCCAGAAAAGTCATTTTTGAAGACTGTTCGCAGGCTGCTAGTATATTTGCCTGCGAGAATGCATGATTCTCGCAGGCTGCCTTAGGCCAGGGTGCGAGAATTTTTCACGGTGTTGAACTGCTAGGTTGCGAACTCTTTATAAAGCAAGGAAAAAGATGAATTTTCGATGCTTCTAGAAGGGAATCTTATAGAAGGATGAGATGGCATTCGAATGGTTATCCTAGTACTAGATTCCCTGATATTTTGGGATCATTCTTATCCAAGTAACCAATTCATTCTCTCCTATATATTGAGTGAATTCTCATGGAAAAAGTTAGAAGCAAGATTCATTGGAGAATTGGTGAAAAAATTGTGTGAAGGACTGATGCTACAGCAGCTAGAAGACTCCAGCAAGTTCATCCAAAGGAGTTGATATTCTTCATGCAAGTGAGCAAGTGTGTGTGTCGGAGCCAAAGGCCATCGAAAGGAAGTTTGCAACATCAAGGCTCAGGTTGTAATCTTTACTTTCCATTAATATGATACAGTAATATGTCCCTTTCTTATAAAGCTAATTCCACTTTATTGTATAACTCCTTGATCATATACATAGATTGACTGTTGAATAGATTGTGCTTTCTTCACTTTGGTTGGTTTGTGTTGTCTTGGTCTTGGCTGCACAAGAGCACTAGAGTGAAGTGGGAGAAACAAAGACCATAGGAAGCGATAATAAGGTATGTTCTTTGTTCTTGCTTCCTATTTAATTCAATGGTTAGAATCTAGGGAAAGAGTCATGTTCTGTCTTGCTTTGTTCTAGATCCAGGTGGATCTAGGGAGATCGATTTGTGTCTACACTTATGGATTTATCCAATAACACCCACGTTAGAATTTTTTTGTGGGCCACCAACCATAGGAAAGTAGAGACTTTTTGGCCAGAGGGAGCTTCTCCAAATTTTGCTCCAAATGGGTCTGTTTTGTTGATGGTCTGAGTCCTGCAGGAGTTGATAAGAAGTTTGGGCCCTGAATTCCCCATTACCTTGGGGACCCCAACGAATGATGTTTGGGGTCCCCAAAGGATTTTTCGCTGAAGATCCCTCATCTTATGAAAGAACTTCACCGACACTTACAAGAGAGAGAAGAGATACACAGGGAGGGAAGAGAGGACTGACTTGATCAAGAGGACTCTCTCAGGAAAGGACAGAGAGGTCCAACATCCCAAATTGACTTCCATTTTGTCTAGAATGGTCTCCCACGAGGGATTGTGGCGGGATTTAAGGAGTAGGGAATCACCTAAGTATTTAGCTGGGAGAGCTGAGATAGGAAACCCAATGAGATTAGTTAAATGCTTTTGCACGTTATGGGGGGTATTGAAGAAGAACAACTGGGTTTTTTCATGGTTTATGACAGTGCCCGAAGTGAGGTTGAAGAGGTCCAAAAGAGATTTAAATCCAGTAACCTCTTTAATTGTAGGGGACCCCAAAAGAATATTATCATCCACAAACTAAAGATGGGAAATCACCTCCTCTTCCATGAGAAGGGGAAGTCCTTTGATCACTCCTTCTCTTTTTTCCTATGAGAGGCTTCGACCTAGGCCTTTCGCCAGAATTATGAAAAGGAAGGGGGAGAGAGGGTCTCCCTGACGGAGGCCTCTCAAGGCATTAAAATTTTTGGTGGGTGATCCATTTAACAGGATCGAGAAGAAATCCATCGAGAACAGATTCATAACCCAGGTGACCCAATCTTCTGCAAAACCAAAAGCTAACATCATTCATCTTAAAAAATCCTAGTTCATCCTATCATATGCTTTAGACATATCCAGTTTCATCATCATCCCCGCCTTTTTGGATATTTTTAGAGCATGTATTGCTTCATGAGCTACTATGATTTCGTCAAGGATTTTCCTTCCTTACACAAATCCCCCTTGTTCCTGAGAAATGATTAATGGGAGAATTGGTTTGAGTCTAGTAGATACAAGTTTATAAATGATTTTATAAGTTAAATTACATAAAAAGATAGGATGAAACTTATCTACAGTGTTGGATTTTTTGACCTTCGGGATGAGAGTAATAAAGGTGGTGTTGAAGGCTTGAAGAATAACTTTGGAGGTGCGATATTCCTTGACCACCTCCCAAATATCTTGACCCAGAACCTCCCATCCCGCTTGGTAGAAATCAGTTGTGAAGCCATCCGATCCTTGAGACTTACCAGAAGCCATACTTTTCACAATTTCCTCCACTTCTTCAAATGACGTTGGTCTCATTAACGCCCAAGATTGTTCAGGTTGCACTAGCCTTGGAATGACTCTAGTGATTTTTTATATTGCAGCTTCTCGATTGATTTTTGGCTCTGTAAGAAGGTTTTGGAAGTAGTTGAGGAGATCTGTTTCTATATCCTCCTTCTTAGTTTTATTGCTTCCATCAAGGGATTTAATGGATACTATTATGTTTCTATTTCTTCTTTGAATTAAGGAGTTGTGAAATAACCGAGTATTTTTGTCCCCTTCTTTTAACCATTGAATCCTTGATTTATGTTTCCATAGGATTTCCTTGTGTCTTTCTCTTTTGACTATCTCTTCCTTAATCATGGCCTCTCTTTATGAGAGGTCGGGGGGCACAAACATTGAATGCCTTTTTTTTTAATCTCCTCCATTTATTGTTCTAGTTTCTTTTTTTCATCAAAGATGTTCCCGAAAAGTTATTTGTTCCATTTCAGAAGACAATGGAAGACATGTTTCATCCTTCCGAAACTGGTAAATTTTTGTTCCATGGAGATTATGTCACTCTTTCCACTGGAATTACGGGTTAAGAAGTAAATCCTATTGGTCCAGCCAAAACTTCTCACATTTGAATGGTGTGGGGTCATGTTTCCATACATGGTTCCATTCTAGGGCGATTGGCCAATGGTCTGATCCCTGAAGGGGGAGGACCTCGACTATGACTCCTTGTTTTTCTGTGAGGGCCTTTCTAAAAGTAAGAATATATCTAGCCTAACTAAAATTTGTGTTCTTAACCCCTTCTATTATTCCATGTGAAGGTGCCATTTCTGGTTGGGGCGTCCACTAGTCCTAGCTTTTCTATGAGTTCACCAAAGTCCTTACTCTTCTAGTCTAGTATGTGGATGCCTCCCTACATCAATAAGGGGGTTGTGATCAGATTGAAGTATCCTCCAAGGACCCATACTTTATTTCTCATAGAGTTTCCAATTAGCTTTAACTCGTTCAAGAAAATTCTCTCCAGATTGGGTAAGTTTGGGCCATATACATTGGTGATACATCCTTCTTCCTCAATTCTAATACACCTGAATTTGAGATTCAAGTTCCTGGAATTGGAAGAGAAGTCATGCATTTATATGAGATCGAGATCCCAGAGAGTTGTTATTACTCTAGAAGTTCCTTTCACTGGCATCCATCTCGCCTCACTGCCATGCCATATTTTATGGGTTATCCTCCCCATGATGTCGTTGTCACATTTTGTTTCTTGAAGGAGGATTATGTTCACCTTCATCCTAGATATTTTAGATTTTAGCATCCTCTGTTTGGATGAACTATTCATTCCCCTAATATTCTAGGATGTAATTTTCATACTTAACCTTTTGGTTGGGGGGTGAATTAGTTGTCTGAGAGACAAACCACTTTTTCTGAGTCCACCATTTGAGATCCTATTTCTTCTATTTTTTGGCGATAGGGTTTTCTCCCTCTTCTTTTCTCATATGTTGACTATTTGTTGGGGGCTTTAAGGGGATTGGTCTTGATTCCCATACCTCCATATGACATTGGTGCTAACTCTATGGACTTCCCTTTGCCTTTTACAGGTTCTAGGTTGGATTGGAGTTTGCGGATCTGATCGATGGTGAGGCTATTAATTATCATTGGTCCATGAATCTCGCTCAGTCTTGGGAGATCTATATCTATCTCCTCAATTTCCATTGCTTGGGTTGCCTCTGTGTCTGATTCATCCGTTGAATCTTCTCCTGATGTCAGGGAGTCCCTCATCTGAAATTCCATGTCTGTTATCGCTTTATGCCCTAGTTCTTTTCGTTTTCTTACATCTTTTAGACTCATCCTCTTTTGATCCTATATTGTCATTTTGCATTTTTTCGGGTTCCTTTGCATGTTCTTTCTTGGTAGTTCCACTAGGTTCTCCTTCCAAGATTTGGAAGTTGTTACTTGTGATTTTAGGCTAGTTTGTTACCAGTTTTTTGGGTTGTCTTCTCCCTGCCTTTATTTTATTTGATATTTTAGCAAAGCCCTCTGGATTTGTTTCCCCTTTACTCGAATTCCCCTGTGGGGGAGAATTGAGGGGGCAATCCCTGAAGAGATGTCCATGGGCATGAAATTTTCTGCATCTAAATGGGATATGTTCATAGTCTAAGGACTGGGTCCATTCTTCATCCTGATATGAGATTACAATATATTCAGGTAGAGCCCTTGCTACTTTCATGTAAACATAGATCTTGGCATAGGATACATACATGGTCGCCTTGGTAATTTATGATATCTTGACAAAGGCTCTCAATATATTACCAATGCCTTTGAGGGTCTTTGGTTCCGATAATTCCCTTGGGATGGAATATATGTGGATCCATACCAGTGCCTCTGTGAAAGTTTCTTTCTCTGAGGTGAACCTCTCTGACTAGTATCTCATGTGAAAGTCGACAAAGTTGAAGAAATAGGGGCCTTCCTCAAATACGTTTTCTCGATCTAAGGGGTTCATGAAGATGGTTGTTAAGAACCCCTTAGATTCCAGTTCGAGATCATTTTTTCCCTTTACTTTCCATCGTTCCTTGATCCATAGATGGAGGGATTTCTCCGAGGTTCAGATACCCATAAATTTACCTGTCAGGGCATGGTCTTTGATGTATTGGATGCAGTTCCCTATGACATGTGAGATTACCTCGTATATCAAGTTTTCAGTTGTCTTAGGTGAGCACCCATTCTATAGCCTCCTCTGCTGCTTTTTTCCTTTCTTTTCCTTGTCTGTTTCTGTCGGATTTGACTGACCTTCGTCCTTCTGTCTGATACCTACTCCCCCCATCTCGATATCCTTGTCCTTGTTTTCTTACCTACTATTGACTACATCCTTAAAGGACCTTTTCCCTGTTGTTTTTCGCTCTGTCATCCATTTTTCCAAGGATGTTGTTGCCCTAGGATCCACCATCCCTGGGACAATTCCTAGCCTCGGAGCTCCCAAACTCCTATTTTATGCACTAGTAAACCCTAAACCCTAAATCACCATTCTACCTTCTCTCTTTCATTGGATTTATAATATATTAATAGTTATTAATGCATAGTAATATTTTTGGGTTTGTATTTAGAAAAATATTGAAGTATAATTTTTTGGGGGATTTTTAAAGAAAAGAGTGGATATTTTATTTTATTTAAAGAAGTGAGATGTGTTTTACAATTTAATATAAAGGAATTGATTAATATTTATATTTAACACTTAGTTAACACATGTATAAGTTAAATTAATATAACATTTAAAAATAAAAAATAATGTATTATATGAGATATATAACTTATATGTTTATAATTCAAAATATTAAAAAAACATAAACATGCCAAACATTAATCTAATAATGATGGTGGTGGTGTTTAACTTCCACTAACACCAAATTTGGTTTGTATGCTAGAAAAACTTTAAGAAGTAAGGTTTAGGGCTAGAGGTTCTTGTTTCCTTCCTTTGGCTATGGTTACAGATCCAAGACTCATATATGATACCAAATACTCGATAATGATGCCCATAGTCAACTCACATGTCAATGATTCCTTAGAGAGATCTCATGTTGTGGTTTCCAAGGGTTTTTCACACTACACGAGCTTGAGAGGGGGGTTCAATAGGGATTAAGTTCATTGTGTCCCCCTCGAACATGTTTATGCCTCGAAAAACATTTCTATTGCACAAAACCTACTCATGGTATTTGTATTCCACTTAGAGGCCAAAGACCCATTACAAAGTCCTTGTGTGTTGGTTTGACTACTTGTTCAAGGCTCTAGATCTCAAGAAGCTTCAATAAATTTCTAAGGCACTAGCTTTTAGTCTTTGATGATGGTCAAGGCCCCACAATCAATTCATGCTTTTGTGTGGTGGTTTAAGGATGTGTTATGGTTCTTGAGCATGAGAAGCTATGTTTAGGGACTAAGCCTATGTTATTTCCCTCCCCCAACCAATGTGAAGGCCTTGACAATGTTCTTTTTATACCACAACTATGATGAATGCCTCAAGACCCATCCACGATGCATGAATCATCTTAATGGCACCCATATCCAACTCTTATCTCAAAGAGCCCCTAGTGAGGACTTGTGTCGTTATGTCTAAGGTTTGTTCACGATGCTTGAGCTCAAGAAGGTTCAATTAGGGCTTCAGGGCTTTGTTTACCCCTTTGACATTGTGGCATGGTCTAGATCCATTTCCATTACACAAAACTTAACCACAACACTCACATCCTACTTAAAGGCTTATAGAGAACCCCTACAAAGAACTCATGTGTTGGTATAAGGAATCATTTAAGGTTCTTGAGGTCAAGAATATTCAACAATAACACGCGGAACTTATTTTCCTTCCTCGATCATGTTTTCATTCCTTGACCCATCTTCTGAGTGTAAAAGCTCCTAATGGAATCCATATCCAACCTTGATGTTAAAGACCCTCTAGAGAGAGTTTGTGTTGTGGTTTGCAAGTGTTGTTCATGGAAATTAAGCCCAATAAGTGACATCTAAGGGCTAAGGGCCAAGTGTTTTCCTCCCCTAACCATAACACTAGAGCTCTAAAAGACATTCATTTAAGGCTTAAGCCCCTTGTTTCCCCATTGACCATGTTTAGACCTCAAAGACCATTTCCAATGCACAAAGCCTACTCATGGCACTTGTATCCCACTCGTATAATAAAGAACCCCTATCATATCCTATAGAATGATTCATGATGTGGGCCTGAGACAAATTCTTCTTCAAGGCATGTATTGTGGTTTAATCATGGTGCTTGTATCCCGATAATAGGCCACAAATATCGTACAAGGGTCTTGTGTGTTTTTAGCATGCATTCAACACTATATTCGTAGAACCTTTGTGATCCAGATTGTTTTTGGCACGAAATGAGAGAGGAGATATAATAAAGAAATACACAGAGATATCACGTATATCCAATAATATAACAGAAATATATCAGAGATGCAACCATAAACACAGAGATACAGTAATACATGATTTCTATTAATGAAAGAAATTTACAGGGGGGTGGAATCACGAAGGTGGGTTACACTTTCGTGACAATCTGCTCTCCAAAATTTTGAAAAACAAATTTTCGGCCGAACTAAATATATTTTTCGGCTGAGAGATCTTATTTTTGGCCGAACTATTGTTCGGCCAAAAACATAAACGTCAAATCGAAGGGAGCCATAACCGGGCCCTCGATTTTCGTGTAGAAATTTGGTCGACCAGATATTTTCTTTCCGGCAATAAGTTTTCGGCCGAAAGATAGTTCGGCCGAAACATTATTCGGCCAAAAACTGGTTTGGCCGAAAGATTGTTTGACCGAACTATCTTTCGGCTGAACAATAGTTCGGCCAAAAGATTATTTATATAATTGCCACACATCGATTTGTGACGTTTGGAAAAATTTTTGGTTGTATTAGCTCTGTGAGGCTCTGTGTCGAGGGCTCTGTATTAGCTCTGTGAGGCTCTGTGTGAGGTTCTGTGTCGAGGGCAGTGGTCGCTGAGGTCGTGGGAGCAGTGGTCGTGGGCGCCGAGGATGCAGTGGTCGTGGGCGCCGAGGATGCAGCGGTCGTGGAGAAATTTCGAGCGTCGGGGAGGTATTTTACGTTCGCGTAAATTACATTTGCGTATGTTATAGTTACAGTTTGCGAATGTTATTTTACGCATGTTTTGTGTATGTTATAGTTACAGTTTGCATATGTAAATTTCATTTTGCGTATGTTATAGTTACATTTTTCGTATGTTATAGTTACAGTTTGCGTATGTAAATTTTGCGTATGTTATAGTTACAGTTTTGCGTATGTTATAGTTACAGTTTTGCGTATGTTATAGTTACAGTTTGCGTATGTAAA
>JZKD02S1722887.1:40304-60847 GCA_000966675.3 Picea glauca
ATTCTAAATAAAAAAAATACTTTTATATGTCGGAAGTTGAATAACTTGTGAAAATACAGTTTTTTTTCTCATAAAACAAGCAAAAGTGTAACCCACCTTCATGATTTCACCCAGGGACTGTAAAAATACAGAGTGAAAGACTCGCTAGAATGGTGGCAGCATATCTCTGAAAAGAGATGTGACAGCTACTCGCATTCGAAAGAAAATGATTATAATGAGGCTCTGAAGGCCTTTTTACAATAAACAGGAATGCCAAAACCCCTAGACATCCAAAAACCTAACCCTAGGAGATGAAGCGCCAAAAGTCATGTGGGCCTCGTTTGGGTAAGTTAGTACATCAACTTCCCGGGGTCATAACTTTTGCATACGATCTTCGTTTTAGGCATATGATAGCTTGTTGGAAAGGTATCATCGAGGAGATTCATTTTGGGGGATCAAATATGCCTTTATATATCATTGAGAACCTCAATCTAGAAAAACCTTCATTTGGGCCCTCAAATAGCCTCGAAAGTTAAAAACTGCTAAAAATAGTAAATTGCCAAATTTGCCAGAAAATTGTTTTGAGCCTGTCGAAAAAGGTGGGTGGCCACCGATATCCACCTAGATTAATCCTCTCTCCTTAGGAAGAAATGGTCTCCATTGCGTTGAGTTCCCGGGGGAGAGGAAAAAGCATTTGTTGAATCTGCATCTTGGTGAGCTGCTTACCTTGCTTGAGACGTCGCACTACTCAATTTGTGGAAGTCTGTCACGAACCTTTTGCAGTTGAGGTTGTTCAACAAGTCGAGATGCATGAGAGGATGGTGTGCAGAAGGATTTTTTTCACTTTTCTATATCCTTATCGACCTACGTTTTTTGGATAGAAGGTGCTTGGGGCGAGTTTGTAGTGGTTGCAGTGTCCTTATGTTCTCCTTTTGAATAGATTATGAAGAAGCTAAATTTTGCAGTATGAGATACTACCTTGCAGAACTTTTTAGGTGGAACAGTAGTTGGAACTACCTCTGGTATTCTATAGAGATGAACCCCTAGAGAAACAATGACACTGCAGGGTCGAGACTCATAAACAACATGGAGCTTCCACATATATGGTTGGCCCAAGAGAACATCACAGACATCCAGTGGGGAAACATCACATAATACCTCATCCTTGAAGGGTTGGATGCTATATGACAATCGACATTGTTGGATAACACGGAGATCTCATCCTTGGCGAAGCCACCCGATGTTGTATGGTTGGGGGTGTGGTGTTGTCGACATTCCCAACTATTTGACGACCTCTACTGAGATGATGTTCTTCTGGCTTCCTCTATCAACAATAAAATGCAGTGGGGTCCCCTTCACCCACATCTGTGAATGAAAAGGTGCTCCCCCTCTTCAGGATCTGTTGGTTCTTCTGGTTGAATTGTTGCAGTCATGACAATAGCAGTGGGGTCCGCGTCAATGATCTGTCCTTTACCATTATTTTCAAAATCAGATTCTGAATTAGGGTTCGGCTCTTTGTATTTTATCTCGGACACCAATGATTGTTTTGAGAGACATTCATCGGTATTGTGCCAGGGGATTTTGTGGAACTTGCACCATTTTCTGGTGTCCTTCTTTGTCTTCCCGTGACCCTTATTTTCCTGTGTCTTGGACTGGTTTTTGGGAGACTGTTTGTTAGGGCCGTATTTGTCATACTTTGGTTGTTGCAGATTTGGAGACCTGAACTCCCATTTGTTTTGGTGCCTAAATTTCTGCTCAATGTTAACAACATATCGATAAGCAGCACTGAGTGATGAGATGTCCAGAAAATCCATTTCAGTCTGGATGTATCTGTGTAGAGCCCCACGGTATTTCAGAACCAAATGTCGCATGGAGTCTTTGATAGCCAACTTGGTGTGCAAGGTATGGAAGGTATTGGTGAACTCTGGAACTGCTTGGCCCCTCTCTTGCCATAATGTGGTCCATCTCATGTACTGGTCCTCATAGTTTCCAAGAGGGTAATATTGTTCCTTTACCGCATCCACAAAAAAATCCCAAGTGGGATTGACCCCATAGATTCCAGACTCCTCTATGGAACTTTTCTCCTAGTAAGTTTCCCACCAATGTTTGACATGAGGGAGAGCTTTAAGGAGTGCGAAGGTGATCTTTTCTTTGTCAGAAAAATTGTGAACAGAGAAATAACCTTCTATCAGAGTTAACCGGTTTTCTAGGGCTTCTGCATCTATCTGTCCTTCAAATACAGGAATATCAATATTAACTTGTACCTTGAAAGGAAAGGTGCCTCCAAAGTGGTCGCTTGATGAAAATGCGCCTGATGCTATTGGCAGGCGTTTAAGGATGTGGACAAAATTCTCCATCATTTTGTCCCTCTATCGCATGAGAGCTTGCTCAAGCAACAGATTGATAGGATCGTTTGCTCCGTCGTTTTTCCTTTCTTCTGCCATTGAGGGTTTCTTGGGTGTGCAAGAGCGATTGTCTTCAAGAGAGACAAGATTGAGACCCAACTTGCTATACTTGGACCTCGTCGGGGACATGCACCGAAAAAATGATCAAGAGAAGCCTGCTCTGATACCACTGATCCGAATTATTTTCGGCATGAAATGAGAGCGGAGATATAATAAAGAAATGCACAGATATATCGTGTATATCCAATAATATAACAGAAATATATCAGAGATGTAACCATAAACACAGAGATACAGTAATACATGATATCTATTAATGAAAGAAATGTACAGAGACTGTAAAAATACAGAGTGAAAGACTCACTAGAATGGTGGCAGCTTATCTCTGAGAGGAGATGTGACGGTTACTCGCATTCGAAAGAAGATGATTACAATGAGGCTCTGAAGGCCTTTTTACAATAAATAGGAATTCCAAAAACCCTATACATCCAAAAACCTAACCCTAGGAGATGAAGCGTCAAAAGTCATGTGAGCCCCGTTTGGGTAAGTTAGTACATCAACTTTTCGGGGTCGTAACTTTTGCATACGATCTCCGTTTTAGGTGTATGATAGCTCGTTGGAAAGGTATCATCGAGGAGATTCATTTTGGGGGCTCAATTATGCCTTAAAGTATCATTGAAAACCTCTATCTAGAAAATCCTTCATTTGGGCCCTCAAAATGGCCCCGGAAGTTTAAAACTGCTAAAAATAGTAAATTACCAAATTTGCCAAAAAATGGTTTTGAGCCAGTCGGAAAAGGTGGGTGGCCACCGATATCCACCTGGATCACTTTGTGGGTGCTAGGCATTGTTCATGGAAATTGACACTAACAAGCATCAATTTGAGCACAAGGTCCATTATTCTCCTAATGTGGCCTTAAATAGATCTCTAGAGACATTCTTGGTGCACAACTAACCTATTGATGGTGCCCATAGCACCCTTGGAGGTGATTGTTAACCATCATAGATCAAAGGTGGAGGTTCAAGGACTTTTCTATGGTGTTGGAGCTTCAAAAACTAGGTTTAAGGCTAGAGGCTCTTATTTCCCTCCATTCACTATAGTCACGAACTTGAGACCCCTCCATTATTCCCAAGACCTCACAATGGTGCCCATATTCAACTTGGATGTTAAGGACTCCTTAGAGAGGGCTCATGTCATGGTTTCTAGGTGTTTTTCATAGTGGTCAACCTTGAGATAGTTCAATAGGGATTAAGGCCACCATGTCCACATTGACTATGTTTATGCCTCAATAGACAATTCCAATGCACAAAACCTACTCATGGTTATTTTATCCCACCATGGGGTCTCTACTTAGTGAGCTTATGACATATTGTGTGCATTCGTGGGATATTAAAGAGTAATCATATTTTCACTAGATATTGATTAATATCTCCCCAAACCCCTTTTTTGAACCCCACTCCCAATACATCTTTCCAATAAATAAAAACCCTATTTTTATTAGATGCTACTTTTTATACCCCCCAATACTTAAAAATTCCCCAATACCCCACATCCCCCCCAATAACTATAATATATTGACCCTATTTTTCACAATTAAAAAAACCCCTTTATGAATGAACGTGATACAATATTGGTCAACAAGGTGAAGCCCTCATGTATCCCACTTAGAAGCCAAAGACCCCCTAGAAAGTTCCTGTGTGTCGGTTCGAGTACTTGTTCAAGGATCTTGATCTCAAGAAGCTTCAATAAGATCCTAAGACACTAGTTTTCAGTCTTTCATGATGATCAAGGCCCCACAAACCATCCATGCTCTCGTGTGGTGGCCTAAAGACTTGTCCATGGGGCTTGAGCCTGAGAATCTATGTTTAGGTTCCAATGATGTTGTTTCCCTTCCCCAACCAATGTTAAGGGCTTGGTGATATGTTTCCCCACCACAAATATAGTCAAGGCCTTGAGACCCATCCACAGTGCATGAAACATCTTAATGGCATGCATATCCAAATACTAGGGAAAAATCCCCCTAGTGAGGGCTCTTTTCATTGTGCCTATGGTTTGTTCATGGTGCGTGAGCTTAAGAAGTTTCAATTAGGTATTTAGGCCCTTGTTTACCCCCTTGACAATGTGGCATAGTCCAGATCCATTTCTAGTGCATAAAATCTATCCACGAGGAATCATTCAAGGCTCTTAAGCCTGAGAAGATTCAAAAATATCCCAAGGCACTTGCTTTCCTTCCTCAACTGTGTTCCAGGCCTTGCAACCCATCCTTGGTGTGCAAAAGAATTCCAAATACACCATAGAGAAGGCTTTCATTATGGTTTGCAAGTGTTTTTCATGGTGGTTGATTTCAAAAAGTAACATCTAGGGATTAAGGCCCTTGTTTCACCCCTAACTATGGATAGACCTCAAATACCATTTCTAGTGCATAAAACTTACTCATGGCACCCATACCCCACTCGAAGGCTAAAGAATCATGACCATAGTTTGAATAATGATTGATGGTGTGGGCCCAAGATAGATTCTTGTTCAGGACATGTATTGTGGTTTAATGATGGCACCAACATCCCTCTAGTAGGATAGAGAGCATCAAGATTAGAAAACTCGGTGTCGAGAGCATGTGGACAATGTTCTCATGTCATCCTTGCCCAGATACACTTATAAGCGTTTACAACCTTAAATTATACTACTTGGTGGAGTTTTAATTCCTTGGGACTGAATCACCATGTGTTCTTAAGACACTTGACCTAAATGCAATAAGGGGTGGGGATGTAAACCAACAATAGAATAAACATGTCATTAGTTGAAACCCATTTATTTCACTAGGGTCATCCTCCTCGCGTAGTCAATGAGGTTAAACAAATGACCTCCCAAATTTTGACCAGCATATAATATCATCTTAGGCTTGTAATGCAAGTTATAGCAGTGGTGCATTTTGGTGCATTAAGTATGCTCAATGAAATTTCTAAGAAATTAGACTCCATGTACCAATTGTTGTTCCTTGGAATGTTCCTAATGAGGGATCAATGTCAAGGAACCCTATGGAGGCTTGGTAAAATCCTTCCCACTTTAGGATTTCTTGAAAGAATCCAGAAGCCAAAGCGGATAACCCTCTTAATTTTAATCAAGATTTATTAAGGAACAAAACATCTTTAAATTCATACCAAAAAAAACATTATGAATTAAACAATAACATAAAACCAGTGATCTTGAAATAATGCAACTTTATCTATTTTTTGTTGGACTAAATTTAATTAAAAAAATCCATAATTCCAATCAAATTATGTATTATAAAATTTGAATCATATTACTTTAACTTTCAAGAAAACACATTCCCTGAGAATTAATCAATCACATAAAAGATGAAATAACACAAAGAGTAATTACAGGATTCATTTCATGGAATAGTATTCATGCCAACACACAGGAATGAAATACTTTATACATTGTAATGCTATGAAAATCATTCACCTAAAACTTATTCCTGAAAGATAATAATATCAAGATAACCATGTATGTTAAGCCATGATATTATTAATTAAATACATCACAAATAAGTATCATAAGATAAGAGTGTGTCAATAACTTATGCAACTTATCCTTATCCTTTATGTAAGTAAATAAAATCTAAACAATAAAATAAATTTAAACAAATAAAACAAGAACATAATAAGCCAGCAAGAAAAAGTGTTGAATCTATCTTCCAAAACCATCCATTAAAATGTTGTCAAAATGTTCAGAAATTAAAATACCTTTTGTCTGAACGAGTTCTCAAAAACAAATATATGTCTCTCTAGAAAATGTTGACCTTAACAATGTCTTTTACATTCCTTTTAATATTCTTATTACCTAATTTTCAGATCCCAACAGGATGCCTACCTGAATCTTGTGATCGTGCACCTCTTGAGAGCACACGACACCGTGACATTTCTCACTTGACTACTTGGAAACGCCAAGGATACTTTGTTTAGACTATGCCTCTTCACCTATAGCATACCCATACTCTATTCTAGGCAACGAGCCAGTCACACTCCTACCCTAGTGCAATTCTTGTACACTTAGAAAATTGTTAACTACTTTAACACTTGGTCATTTAAGCATACATCCATGAAATGAAGAGAACACTTGCGAAACAAACAAGAGACACACATGTATAGTGTGGGTGGCACAAAATGTGCCTAAGACCCAACTAAGTCTTATTATTGTGAAACAATTGAAATATGAGCAATATCGACTCGGTTTACAACTTGGGAAGAGTCACACGACTCACCTCACCTCACCAAGACACTCATACACAAATTCGTCACACCAAGACTCATCTATTGTAATAACTTTCACATCTCTTGCAAAGCACCCCAAATGTGCATGCACCACAGACTCACCATCTCTTCTTGTTATACAATCATTTGCCACCTGATCACCTAATGGGCATCATCTAGAGGTTAACATTTTGAAGCATTGAATTATACCTGTTTCCCCTGAGTACACAATACCTTTTTTTCTAGTTGTTGGTTTCCCCTTTACAACATGTGACCAAAATTGATGGTGGCTCCTTGTCCTCTTGCAAAGGGCTATCGGTCGCTCCCTTTAAGAATGTAGGGTGCGACTGGGTCTATTACTCCCTATTTAGGACTATTTTCCATGATATGAGATTAAACCTCAGATTTTTTGTGGTTTGACCTTGAGAAGATTTTTATCTTGGGCATCTAGATCGTACCTAGATTAACCTTTGATCTTATCTTTATTATCCTATATATTGAGGATTTATCATGGGAAAAGGAGAGAAAGGAGAAATCAAACTTATACTGGCAGTTCAATTACAGAGCTTGGGAAAGGAACTTGGGAAAAGACTGCATCAACTTCCTTGATTGTAAGTTGTAAACCATTTGTCCATTAGTAGAATATGTACAAGATTTTCCTCCTTACTTGATTGTATGTAATTGTTATAATATTTGTAGGGAATTGATATTATTATGTTATGTCATTAGATCTATTATCCATTTATAAATGATTCATTTGATCTTGTGAAAGGTTTCTTTGTGTCTCTATGCGTGCAGATCTATGTTTGTAAGGGCAAAGGACATCTTCGAGAAAACTAACAGCTAAGGAGCATGCAGGGACACCTGCCAGATCACCGTATAAACCTTTCATTCCAAAAACTTGTAGATTATTTTCGTGTTTAATTTAGATCTAGGAAAATCTACCATTTACATATCTATTATATCTTAGGTCTAGGAAGAGCCTAAGGGAGATAACTCCTGAAAGTTTCATTCACCCTACAATATATTGTCGATTCAACTAGGGAATTCATTGTTGTTTAGTCAATTTCTTCCTCAACTTTTGAATTCATATTCTCAAGATATTTGCCAATTTTAAGCCCTGATTTTTGTTTTCATTTTGTCCATAAGTCTTTTCTGAGTCTGTTTCAAAGTGTTAAGACCCAGATCTAATAGATATGTCTCATATCTATTAGTTTTCACACTTGCACGATCATGATCATGGGTTATCCGTGCCCACAGAGCGACCAAACCCTTTTGGTTGCCAGTTTCTCCATTGCAGGGAGCGACCATACCAAGAATTACACTGCTATGTGTGATCCGTTCTTTATGGTCTCTCTCTAGTCCTCTACAAGGAGCGACCAATTCTTTGTGGTCGCCTTGTGGTCATTAACAGGGTGCGACCAAGCTCTAAAAAACATTTTTTGAAGGGGCATCCTTTAAAAATTTCCCAGATGTGTGTTTTTCCTTTCTTCCATCCCTCCGGATCTTTCTTAGACCTGCCCCAGTAGTCATTGTTGCAACATTTTTCAAAGTTATTTTGAAATCTTTCAGTTTTTGTGTTATTTTGTTTATTTGATTAAAAACACTTTTTTGTTTTTGTGGGTACAATTTAGATAATCTAATCTCATTCCCTTGGACTTTTAGTGTTGACGGTACTTTTGTAAAGAGAGGTCAATTGTTTTTAAAAATATTTTGGGTTTTCTTCCATTGTTTAAACAAAACCAACTCTCTTGATTTGCACCTCATCTTAGAGTGCAATCATTTTTCAAGTTATTTGAAAAACAATTTCTATCATTGAAAGCTTTAGTTTTCTGCGTTGAAGACATCTTTGTGGTTGAATATTTTATTCCTTGGGTGCTTGTTTTCTCCACCTTCATTCGCTTTTGAGTTATTTGAAAAGTGTCATTGAATACTTTCATTTTGATTAAAAGTAAAAGAAAAAGAAGTGTATCTTTTGAGTTTTCATGCGGTTTGGAAAGAAGAAGAAAAAAATGTGCATCCTACTTTCATAGTTGGAGTGTCTTGGTACATAGGTGAAAGAGCTTGTTTTTGTTTGGGATTTCGGGAACATTAAAGTGATAGTTTGAAATTTCAATTTTTTTCCATTTGAAAAAAGAAAAGTGAAAATTGCATGCTTTTGGGTGTTTATTTACATTAAGAAGAAAAAGATATTTTCTCCTTCCAACAGATAGAATTCATTGAAAGAAAAATATTTGCATTTCATTCTTTCTGCATCATTTTGGAGTCAAGTCATCACATCATTAGTTTCACCTTTGTACACCCTTAAAAGTAAAAAAATATATTAAAATCAACCAAAACACTAATAAAATTAACTAGACATTTTTTTAGTACACCAACAATGGCTTAGAGTTAGAGTCTTTGGACTAGGAAATATGAGTAAATTGTCCAAGACTACTACACAATATTGTAGAACACTAAAGAGGGACAAAATCCAACTATTGTATAGGCATAGCCGAGAACCCCCTCTAACACAAGGGCTCAACATGAGGTCGCCTGTGGAAGAGCAACGAAGATTACTCATCCAATGCTTAACCAATCATAGACAAAAGAACGTATATTGAGGGTCATTCTTGAGTTTTACTAGTTCATTTGATCTCAATGCTTCGTCAATCTCAAATTCATTTGAGGTCATCAAGAGTATTACCGGTCCACTTGTCTTTAGTCCTCTGGAATAACTTTGGACTTTGTTATCTTGCCCATACTTTCAGTCCCGACTATCGACTATACCTACCCGGAGGCCGACCGCAATTTGGTAACCCTAGTGACCTTTCCTAGGTATCTATAGAGGTGACTATGGGGGGATTCCCACGGCACATGGGGCATACATCATATCACACTTTCAGTACCCTTGGAGGGTGATCCTCTGAATCAAGGGTTTTTTGCACCGAGAAGGGTTGTTACATGGAGGTCGAGGTAATTGCTTCTCATATCTTCACCGATGGCTTGACATCCTGTCTTCGGAACATCCTGTTGAGCACTCAAAACACCCTAAAAGCCTTATGAAATTTTATCACTTTTTGGGTACCACTTGTTTTCTTCACTGTCTGGATCGATTTCACTTTGGGAAATGGTTTATCTTTGTTTTTTTTTCATAACTCTTATCATCAAGTCAGGTTTGTTTGAACTTGTGAAACCTCTTGTCTAAAATAACTTGACACTCAAATTAAGAATCGACAGCTAACACTGCACCTAACGTGCTTAGGTTCAACATCAGAAAAAATTCAATCAATTAAAGGAACCACACAGTTACAACAGTTGTCGAGCGTCGATCCCCATTGACATCAGCAGAAGGCAGAGTTGGTTTTTGTAAGTTATTCACACGAAGTTTCAAGAGATAGACAATCCCCTTCATCACCGGTAAAATACAGGAAGAATAGACGTTAATAAAGGACGTAAAGAAATCACCGATAGTCGATGACCGATGCACTTTATCAGGGTCGGGGAAATATAGAAAGGTTAAAAAAATCATTTTTTCTATGACAAACATATCCCCGATGCATTTTCAGCATCGATACCTTTTCGAGAGAGTCGATCCGAGAGCACTTGGGTAGGTTTATCACTGATCGTCGATCCTTGATAATTTTAGGTGTCGGCAAGATAGGATTGGGTTTTATAATGTATAGCTTAAAGAAAGTCTTGATTATGATTAACACGATAAAATGAAGTCACTCATCTCGAATTCCACATGTATTTATCATGTAAGGGGGTTGTACGACCTAGTTTCATCCTGAGTCATGTTAAGGTTCCCTGGGTCCTAGTCACGCCTCCTAGTCATCTTTTCCACATCATCTATGTACGACAAGATCGATCGACATCAGAGCTGTTGCAAGAAGATATCAATGAAAAGTGTTTGAAGCAAAATCTCGACCCCCGACCCACCAACTGGACTAGTGAAATGATGGGATGTTTCCGGCATAGTATACGATCGGATTTGGACATTTAATAGACTATTTAATGCTTGATCCCGCATTTGTTGCTACCTTGTACGTCGATTAAACAACAACAATTTGAAATCGTTGATAGACCACATTACAACTTGCACCTACGTCGTCAACCCGCGATGAATTTAGTTTTAAACATCTTTGAATATCTGTCGGTAGATTTAATGAAATTACACTCATAACCCGAATTGAATGGTTGATAAGATAAGGTAAGTTCATCTCTATTTAAATCTCTAGAATGGTTTTGAATAAATTCATTCTGCACACAAATTTCAATTCTAAAGCATCCGAAGGAGAAAAGAAAGCATCTTGAGAATGTGTTGACCCTTAGATTATCAAAACCAGGTTTAAAACGTTGCAAAGGTATGTGTTCAATTTTTTCAATTCATTGGTCGTAATTTATATATGCATATGATTTTATTGCACAGTCTCTAAACTATGTTCTAGCTATAGGTAAGATGTCATCGAGAAATCCAACCACTAGACGGTCGCCGAGAGAACCCAAGCTAAAGGAAGCTAAAATAGGTGAGGGTTCTTCGTCAGGGACCATGAGGCAGTTGGAGTATGCTCCCAGGGTGGAAACTGTCATTAAAACATCAACAAAGAAATCTTTTGTCCATCCTCCGGCCTTCAGTGATACAAAAGCAAGCATCAGATCCAAAGTAAGGCTCCCACAGTGGGGGGACCTCTTCAACATAATTAGAAGAGAATAATACCCAGAGGGTATCCCACACAATGACTCAGACTTAAGGGCGCTCGATGACCATGTGTTCCCGAAAATCCAACGGTCATATTTACACATGGTGGCCAATAGAACCTTGATTTTCCCTTGCATAGAGGTTCTAAAATGGTTAATCGACCATATCGATGGGCATAAGTTCTTGATCAACAATGAGAATGGAAGGTGTTTCGTATTTTTCCTATCGACATAATTCTAGAAATAATACAAGTTTAGGGACCCAGAGGAATGACTAAACATGAACTTCATGGTGAAGTTCTATGAATTCCATGATACCATTCGGTTGATTGCCTCATGGTGGAAGGAGGAAAAGAAGTTTACCAATTAGAGAAATGGCTGGTGTGGGATGATTAACCTGAGGGAGCCATACATCTATTTGATGGCTCTCATATGCTGACTGTATGGAGAGAAGGACTGCTCCAAGTTTTTTGAAGCATGGATGCCCTTGGCATACACAGTGGTGATTTTCGGAAGCATCTTCAACTAGGGAGCGATAATTTCTAAACAATTGAGCATATGTGTACAACAATATCAGATGCCGAAAGAAGGGGAAGCACATGCTTTATACATGGCCTCGTACCTACTTGATGTCATCTATGCAAGAAATGGCTTCGCCGGCATGAATTCAAGCTAGAATGTTGCGGAGCTCCCGATCCACGTTTATTTCAGCATACTATGGGAGAACAGGTACAAAAAATCTTATGCACTCATTTGTGATGAATTCATTGCCCATATCCATTTTATTATTTTTAAGAAGGAATGCCCAAGATTATCCGCAACAACCAAGAAAATAGTAGAAAAGGTAGGCCATTGGTATTTAGACAAACACTCAACCTATATCAGGGTATTCGGGGCCACCAGAGCACCACATCTCCTAGCCGCTCATGTCCCAGACCAGCTTGTTGTGGGAGAAATCCACTATTAGAATATCTTGGAAGGATATAATGCCACATTAGTCAAGGACAAGAAGCGGGCTTTCATACCCTACGGTTTCCAAGTGGGGTTTTATCTAGTGAAGGATACTGCTCAAGCCAAACAAGAAGGGTTGAGCCAACTTGAATTCAGGTTCCCAACAGGACGATTCTGCAAGCACAACCCTAAAGGCCTGGTCCTCCAACATGCTTCACAGGTATCATCAGGTTGGCCATATGCTCATGATAAGTTTGAGGACTAAATTTTCATAGAGTACGGCCAAGACTGGGACGAGGTAGTACAAAGAATGGCCAACCCAAATATGACTAGGTTCAAGTCCATGACCATGGATGAACAGGTGGAAAAAATAGAGCAGTCAACTCAAGAGGCCCTCAAAGAGAGGGAATAAATCAGAGTGGTAGAGATAACAGAGGCACAGAGAAGGGGATTACTCTTCATAGAAGGGGCACAAAGAATCATTGATCAATTTCAAAATGACCCTGATATGATATAAATGATGAGGATTCTCGTTGATGACCCAATCAAAAGACAAGGAGAACCAAGTGGCCTAGAACCGATGCAACTTGAATAAATCACCAGTTCAAAAAACCCTAAAGTTCCACCACCACATATTAGATCACTAGGAGAAATTTCAACCCATCCTGAGATAGCGAGGACATCAGGGAGAACAAGTGTACCAAATCCCTTTTTCGATTTGATAACTATATACGATGATGAGGAGAGTTCAGAGGTGTCCCTGGTGACTCTAGTGCAGATTACAAAGGATAAAGAACCTGGGAGAGAATCTACCCTGGGTCTCGATGCTCCAGTTTAGAGTCATCCACAGAGCGTGCATGAGGTAGAAAGTTCCTTAGACACAGAGCCACTCGACATACTTGGAACTCCAATGGACAGCTCGAGGGATGAGCTAGGATCGAGCGGAAAGGAAGAAGAAATTCCACAACATGAAATCAACATTTCAACAGTCAATTACCAAGTAAGTACCGAACCTACCCCTAGTTCCTCGGTTTTGGCCGATACCTTACCAGACGATGAGAAACAACCAAAATTCGAGCCACCGGGACATATATAAGAGGTTTAGGAACCCAACCTAGAAAATATATACACAGTCGGGAGCCTGGGAAATACTATAACTTGGGGATAACAACAAATCCCTAAACCTATGGATGAGTTTTCCAATATAAAAGAAATCACCTATGACCAAAAGAGAAAAGTCATCATGAAGAGAACCACTAAGAAGAGGAGGCTTACGTTGGATAGCTCGATTCTCATCACCACATAGGAAAAGTTGATCAACATAGAACACGCCAAGACATCTGAACTTATCGGCGCAAGGATGTCTATCACATATGCCACCTTGGATAGATCAAGAAGAAACGAAAAGGAGTTGGCCGTTGCGCTAAATGAGTTGGAGCATTTGCACCATTTGGCGAAATACTATCAGGACTCCACACAAGCCACAATGTTTTTGAGAAGTGAGTTCTAAGAAGCCTATGAAAAATTCATGAATGAACGACACCTTTTCACTGCAGGGATATCCGACTTCCAAGAAGACACCCTTATGGTGCTAGCGACCTACAAGGACATGGAAATATGGTACGAGAAGGCTCACCAAGCAGTGGAAATAATTGATTACATCAGCGTAGTTCAAAAGGGCCGAGACGTCGAAGAGCACGACATTAGGGTGTTGAGGGACAACAACATAGATCGGATCAATAAAGTGGCTGAATACTGGGTGAAAATGGTCTAGGAACCTCAACGGGAGATTCAGGAAAAATGGGTCGATTGCAAAAGGAACTGGGTCAAGATTAATCAGGAGATGAAAGACATCGGCCTCCCAGAATTTGTCTCACCCGAGGACTTTGTCAATTTGCATGACATAGTCAAAAAACATGAAGAACAAGACTCGGCATGGACTGCAAAGATAGCAAAGGTGGTGAGCATGGCGCCAGGTCAAATACAACAATTCATGGAGCACCCAATCAAGGCTCGAGTAGTATTGCAGCAGTTAAGTGTCAAAATAGTTAAGTATCGGTCACAGGAAGTAGAGGTAAAAGATATCCTTTCGACCCCAATGGACCAACACAAATTCATTTATGCCAACACATGCGAGGAACTCTTCCTCAAATGGTCAGAGTATGAGAAGAGTCATCCACTTCAGTGAAACTATTTGATAAATATTAGAAGACATAGAGATGGAAGCTCCATGTGGCAATGTTTTGTTTTACTTAGCTTGCAATTTTGATAGTTATTTTTAGTTAATGATTCATTATAAATAAGAGGATCGACCTTTTAGAAAGGGTCGATGGTTTTTTCAAAGACCCTCATTTTTTGGAATTGTAAAGAACTATTTCCGAACTACCTTAATTGAGAAGTCTTGTTTAGGACCGGAGACAAACTTATGTTTTTCATCAAAGGCGTTATATGATTGGATTATGGAGGAACTACTTTAAACTTTATTTCAGTAATTGATGTTGTGACGAGTAAGAGATCTGAATCTATTGATAAGTTATCTTTCTTAATATTTTTGCAGCTCTTGTTCTTAATGATGGAAAGAAAATCGTTGTGTTAATGTGTGATTAATGATTAGAGCTAAGAAAACTATTTTTCTTGCCATCATCTTATTGCATGTGTATTTTCTTTATGATAATTGTATCTCAGGCAATAATTGAAATACCAACAAGTTAATGTATTAGTACTAATCTTGTAATAGGTGTGAATATCTTTGTCTACATGCTTGAGCACGAGGATTATCCTGAGCTTAGCCTTCTCCAGTAGTTAACACTCCCTTTCACCACCTGGTTTACACGAGAACACGTCATTTATCAGACCCATCTAATAAAATAAAATACAAAAATAGAACATTTAAACTAAAGGATTAACTTTCATAAGAAGATATCTTGTCAATTACTATGTAAATCCCATCGATAAATTGGCTGGATCGAGAGATCTGGAGAACCATTCCACCATCAAATGCTGCAGAGTCTAATTGGGCCTCTGTGGTAGGTTTGGTTCATGTTGTTGAGTTAAAGAGATTTAGGACCCCTTAACAGAATTGGCACTAGAAGGAGGGCCTAAATGAATGAATGGCTAACAATATTTCTGATATAATATTTCACACCACCCATAGATTCAAAACAACTCACATGCATGGCTATTCATTCTCAATACAACCCACATACACTGAGTACTCCTGAAATGAGTAACTCACCCCAACAAGAGGAAGAACATTTATTCCCTGAAATACCTTATGCTCTTCCCGACAAGGAGTTGAACCAGTTCAAAAGAATCACAAGATCTTACGCCCGACAAATTGGAGCACTGCCCTTAGCTCCATTACTTCCTCGTAGAAAAAAAGTAAGCAGACCATTGGTTGACACCCCTGACCAGGTTTTTGTTCACTCAATAGAAGACATGATATCTTGGATATCCAATAATATAACATAAATGTATCAGAGATGCAACCATAAAAACATAGATACAATAATACACAATTTTCTATTAATGAGCGAAAATGTACAAAGACTGTAAAAATACAGAGTGAAAGACTTGCTAGAATGGTGCAGGCTTATCTCTAAGAAGAGATGTGTTCGCTAATCGAATTCGCAAGAAGATGATTTTCTAATGAGGCTCCAAAGGCCTTTTTATCATAAATAAAATCCAAAACCCTAACCCCAGAAGATGAAAAGCCAATAGTTTTGTGGACCCTGTTTTGGGTAGTTTGGTGTATCAACTTCCCTGGGGCATAACTTTGGCATACGATCTATGTTTGTGGCACACGATAGCTCGTTGGAAAGGTATATTCAAGGATATTCATTTAGGGGGATCAATAATATTGTTTGGTTATCATTGAGAATATCGATCCCAAAAAACCTTCATTTAGGCCCTCAAAATGGCCCCAGAAGTTAAAAACTACTAAAAATAGTAAATTACCAAAATTGCCAAAAAATTGTTTTGAGTCGGTTGGAAAAGGTGGGTGGCCACCGATATCCACCTGAATCAATCCTCCCTCCTTAGAAAGAAATGATATACATTTCATTGAGTACCCAGGGGAGAGGGAAAAGCATTTGCTGAATCTGGATCTTGATGAGATGATTTCCTTGTTGGAGAAGATGCATTGCTTAGCTTGTTGAAGGTTGTCACGAACATGTGACTAGAAGGGTTGGACCTTTTTAACCAGTTTGGATACATGAGATGCCTATGTGAAAAATGAATCTTTAAAATTTTCTGCAATCTTATTGACCTACTTCTGTTGGATAGAAGGTGCTTGGGCTGAGGTTGTAGTGGTTTCAATATCCTTCTGTTCACCTTTTGAACAGATTGTGAAAAAGCTGAATTTTGTAGTATGAGATACTACCTTGCGACACTGTTTAGGTGGAACAATAGTCCGAAATACCTCTGGTATTCTGTAGAGATGACCCCCCAGAGAAACAATGACACTACAGGGTCGAGACTCATAAACATCATGGCGCTTCCACATATATGGTTGGCCCAAGAGAACATCACATACATCCAGTGGGGCAAAATCACATAATACCTCATCCTTGAAGGGATGGATGCCATATGACAATCGACATTGTTGGCTGACACAGAGATATCAACCCTGGCAAATCCAACCGATGTTGTATGGATGCGGGTGTGGTGTTTTCGAAAATCCCAACTGTTTGATGACCTCTGTTGAGATGAGGTTCTTTTGGCTTTTGCTATCAAAAATAAAATGCAGCGGGGTCCCTTTCACCCACATCTATGAATGAAAAATTTGCTCCCCCTTTTCAGGATCTGTTGGTTCTTCTGGTTGAATTGCTATGGTCGCGACAATAGAAGTGGGGTCTACGCTGATGATCTGTATTTTACTAGTATTTTCATAATCAGATTATGAATCAGGGTTTGGCTCCTTGTCTTTGATCTCGACCACCAATGAATTTTTTGAGCGAAATTCATTGGTGTTGTGCTAGGGGATTTTGTGGAAATCACACCATTTTCCTGTTTCCTTCTTTGTCTTTTTGTGACCCTTCTTTTCCTGTGGCTTGGACTATTTTTTGGGAGACTGTTTGTTAGGGCCATATTTATCATACTTTGGTTGTTGCATATTTGTAGACCCAAAATCTCATTTTTTCTGGTGCTTAAATTTTCGCTCGATTTTAACAACATATCGATAAGCAACACCGAGTGATGAGATGTCCAGAAAATCCATTTTAGTTTGGATGTATCTGTGTAGAGCCCCACGGTATTTCAGAACCAAATGTCGTTCGAAGTATTTGATACCTAGCTTGGTGCGCAAGGTATGGAAGGTATTGGTGAACTCTGGAACTTCTTGTCCCCTCTCTTGCCACAGTGTGGTCCATCTCATGTACTAGTCCTCATAGTTTCCAACAGGGTAATATTGTTCCTTTACCACATCCACACAAAAAATCACAAGTGGGATCGACCCCATATATTCCAGAATCCTCTATGGAACTTTTTTCCCAGTAAGTTTCCCACCAATGTTTGACATGGGGGAGATATTTTAGGAGTGCGAAGGTGATATTTTCCCCGTCGTAAAAATTATGAACATAGAAATAACCTTCTAACAAATTTAACCATTTGTCTAGGGCATCCACATCTATATGACCTTCAAATATGGGAATATCAAAATTAACATGTATCTTGAAAGGAGAGGTTCTTCCAAAGTGGTTGTTTGATGAATATGCATTTGTTTCTCTCAGTAGGAATTGAAGGATGTGGGGAAAATTCTCCATCATTTCGTCCCTCTGTCGCGTGAGAGCTTTCTCAAACAACAAATTGATAGAATCGTATGCTCCATCATTTTTCTTTTCTTCCACCATGGAGGGTTTATTGGGCGTGTGAGAGAGATTGTCTTCAAGAGATACAAGCTCAAGACCCAACTTGCTATACTCGGACCTCATCGAGGACATGCACTAAAAAAACGATCAAGAGCAACCTGCTCTGATACCACTCATCCAGCTTATTTTTGGCACGAAATGAGAGCAGAGGTATAATAAAGAAATGTACAGAGATATCTCAGATATCCAATAATATAACACAAATGTATCATAGATGAAACCATAAATACATAGATACAATAACACACAATTTTCTATTAATGAGTGAAAATGTACAAAGACTATAAAAATACAGAGTGAAAGACTCGCTAGAATGGTGGTAGCTTATCTCTAAGAAGAGATGTGTCCACTACTCGCATTCAAAAGAAGATGATTTTATAATGAGGCTCCAAATACCCTTTTATCATAAATAAAATCCAAAAACCTAACCCCGCAAGATGAAAAGCCAATAATTTTGTGGACCCTGTTTTGGGTAGTTTGGTGTATCAACTTCCTGGGGGTGTAACTTTGGCATACGATCTTCGTTTGGGGAACATGATAGCTCGTTGGAAATGTATCGTCAAGGATATTAATTTAGGGGGTTCAATGAGAGCCTTTAGATATCATTGAGAAGCTTGATCCCAAAAATCCTTCATTTAGGCCCTCAAAATGGCCCCAGAAGTTAAAAACTGCTAAAAATAGTAAATTACCAAAATTGTCAGAAAATTGTTTTGAGCCAGTTGGAAAAGGTGGGTGGTCACCGATATCCACATGGATCACGTTATTTATAGTATTGAATCAGAAGGATGATGAAAACAATGAGGCCTTGGTCTCATTTATGAGCACTAATCTCCAAGGGGTCGAACTAAATTACCCTACTATAGACAAACATGCTTATGCGGTGTACAAGGTAGTAAAACATTTCAGATCTTACATCCTAAAAAAACACACCAAATTCATTATGTCTCATCCTGTATTTTGATCCCTATTCACTCAATAGGAGATGGGGAAAAGAAGAGGGAACTAGATGACAGTTGTCCAAGAATTTGATCTAGATATAAAACCTGCCAAACTGGTTAAGCGACAAGGATTATGTAAAATTGTCATTGAAGCCCAAGACCAAGTAAATGAAGACTACGGGTGGGAGAATGAATTGGTGTTATGGTGTAGTGAAGTTTTATATGTTCCCCCGGGCCGGGAGTCTTGGTATGGGAAAGTAATTTATCTCTCGCATCATGGGACTTGCCCAGAAAACCTAAACCCTAAGGAAAGGAGAGCTCTCAGACTAAAATCGACACAAAATTACCTCATAAATTCAGTTCTCTTTCGTGTGAATTATGATGGGGTAATTTTAAGATCTCTCAAACATGAAGATGCAGAAAAGGTTTTGAAGGATCTCCATGATGGTCTCGGAGGAGGAAACTTTGCAGGGAATACCACTGCTCACAAGATACTGAGAGCCGACTATTATTGGCCTACTATGTTGAGAGGCACTCACACATACACTAGAAACTGTAAAACTTGTCAAATGAGAGCAGGGAGGGAAAAGAGAGAAGTTGTCCCACTCCAACCTATGGCCATCTCTAGACCATTCAAGCAATGGGGGTTACATGTCATAGGATAAATTACACTGAGTTATTCAAAACAACATAGATACATACTGACTTATATAGACTATTTCACAAAATGGGTAGAGGCCATCCCTCTAACTCATATAAATGAAAAGGTTGTAATCCAATTCATAGAACAACAGTTGATCACAAGGTTCAGTATTCCTTTTGTTCTTGTTTTTGATAATGTCACTTACTTTTCTTCCACCCTATTAATAGATTTTTCTCTAGACAAAGGAATCATAATCAGATACTCTGCAAACTACTATCCACATGGGAATGGAGTGGCATAATCAACCAATAAGAACCTAGTGAGGATATTGAAGAAACTAATAGTAGACAATCAGAGGAATTGACATAGTTCACTTCATAATGCCTTATGGGCCAATATAGTAACACCCAAGGAAGCTATAGGGAACTCACATTACTTTCTAGTATATGGAAAAGAAGTCATTCTTCTGAACGGGCTATACCTTCCATTGTTGGTTGTGGAGCTTGATTATCTTCATGATGCAGAGGTCCTTTGCTTTCAACCGTGTCTATACTCCATGAAGTATTTACACCCCAGAAGTATGTACACTCTTCCACGCAGGGGAGTGCAGAGGGGGGGTACCCCCTCTACGGGGTCCGGGGGGTCTATCTCCCCGGCTGGGGGGTCTGGGGGCAAGCAGGCCCCCAGCGAGGGTTTGGGGGCGAAGCCCCCAAAGCAAAAATTACCTTATAAAAGTATATTGTAATTTCATTGTAAATCTGGACCGTTCATTATAAGGTCGCAGATCTAACGGTAGAGATTATGTTAGGGTTTTTTGCCCTAGAAGG
>JZKD02S1722887.1:69909-80819 GCA_000966675.3 Picea glauca
TGTATCAAATGAATGTATAATGATGTTTATTTATACCATTTATGTCACTTCCTTTTAACATTAGGGCCTACCTGACACTTTCTTATTTTGTAATTCTTTTCTTTAATTATCTTCAAGTCCTACATGTACAATTCACTTTGTCATCTTCAAAAATTCATTTCTCCTCAACCATGAGGATCCACGTGACGTGCCACATACCACCGGAAACAACATGATGTATATTATCCATCCATGGGTGTTGTATCTGCATGTTCATTTTCCTTCATGTCCAAATAACTTCATCAATCTTGTGGTCCAAAACCCATGACTAGGGTTGACATCAATGACAACAACCAATCTTCCAACACTTAACCAACTTCTACATCAACTAAGCCTGGGGAAGTAACAGAGATTCTAATTTATCCCAGTAAGTTTCCATTTGTTGAGCACTCAACACACCCTAAAATCCTTATGAAATTTTATCACTTTTTGTGTACCACTTGTTTTCTTCACTGTTTGAATCGATTTCACTTTGGGAAATGGTTTATCTTTGTTTTTTTTTCATGACTCTTATAATCAATTCAGGTTTGTTTAAACTTGTGAAACCTCTTGTCTAAAATAAATTGGCACCCGAATTAAGAATCAACAGCTAACACTGCACCTAACGCTCTTAGGTTCGGCATCGAAAAAATTTCAAGCAAGTAAAGGAATATCACAGTTACAACAGTCGTTGAGCGTCGATCCCCATAGGAATCGACAGCAGGCAGAGTTGGTTTGCGTAAGTTATTCGCATGAAGTTTCAAGAGATAGTTGATCCCCTTCAGCACCGGTAAAATATGGGCAGGATAGACGTTAACAAAGGACATAAGGAAATCAACTATAGTCGATGACCGATGCACTTTATCGAGGTCGGGGAAATCTAGAAAGGTTAAAACAATCATTTTGTCTGCGACAAACATATCGCCGATCGTTGATCCCTGATGTGTTTTCGACATCGAGAATTTTTCAAGAGAGTCGATTTGAGAGAACTTGGGTAGATTTATCGTCGATCGTCGATCGTCGATCCTTGATAAAGTCCCAATTCTAATTAACATGAGAAAATGAAGTCACTGGTCTCGAATGCCACATTTATTTATCACGTAAGGGGGTCATATGGCCTAGTTTCATCCCGAGTCATGTTAAGGTTCCCTGGGTCCTAGTCATGCCTCTTAGTCAAATTTTCCATGTCATCTCTATACGACAAGATTGATCAGCATCGGAGTTGTTTCAAGAAGATATCAACGAAAAGTGTTTGAAGCAGAATCTCGACCCCTGTCCCACCAACTGGAATAGCAAAACAATGGGATGTTTCTGGCATAAGATACGATCGGATTTGGACATTTAATAGACCAGTTAATGCTTGATCCCGCATTTGTTTCTACCTCATGCACCGATTAAACAACAACAATTTGAAATTGTCGATAGAACACGTTACAACTCGTGCCTACATTGTCAACCTGCGATGAATTTAATTTTATACATATTTGAAGATCTGGTGGTATATTTAATGAAATTACACTCATAACCTTAATTGAATGGTTGGTGCGACAAGGTAAGTTCATCCATGCTTAAATCTCTAGAACGGTTTTGAAAAAATTCATTCTGCGCACAAGTTTGAATTCCATAGCATCTGAAGGAGAAAAGCGAGCGTCTCGAGACTATGTTGACCCTCATATTATCAAAACCAGGTTAAACAAGATGCAGAGGTACATGTTCAATTTTGTCAATTCATTGGTCGAAATTTATATATGCATCTGATTTTCTTGCACAGTCTCTAGACTATGTTCTAGTTTCTGGTAAGATGCCACCGAGAAATCCAACCACCAAACGCTTGCCGAGAGAACCCAAGCTAAAGGAAGCTGAAACAGGTGAAGGTTTTTCTCCAGGGACCGTGAGGCAGTTGGAGTACGCTCTGAGGGAGAACCCTGTAATTAAAACATCAACAAAGAAAGCTTTTATCCAGCCTTTGGCCTTCAGTGATACAGAAGCAAGCATCGGATCCAAAGTAATTCTCCCACACTGGGGGACCTCTTCAATAGAATTAGCCTGGAAGAATACTTAGAGTGTATCCCACACAACGACCTAGACGTAAGGGCACTCGATGACTAGGTGTTCCCAAACATCCGACGGTCATACTTACACATGTGGCCAGAAGAACCCCGATTTTTTCTTGCATAGAGGTTCTGAAATGGTTAATCGACCATACCAACAGGAAAAAGTGCTTGATAAATGATGAGAATGGCGGGTGTGTCGGATTTTTCATCCCAACAGAAGTCCAAAAATACTACAAGCTCAGGGACCTAGAGGAACGGATAAACACAAACTTCGTAGTGAAGTTCTATGAATTCCATGACACCAGTCGGTTGATGGCCTCATGGTGGAAGGAGGAGAAGAAGTTTACCAACCAGAGCAATGGTTGGTATGTGACGATTAACCTTAGGGATCCATACATCTATTTTATGGTTTTCATCTGCTGACTCTATGGAGAGAAGTACTACTACAAGTTTTCAGAAGCCTGGATGTACTTGGCCTATATAGTGGCGATTTACGAAGCAGGGGTTGTTCACTCCTCTATCCAGCCCAAAAAATCCATGGGCGTTAGTCTCCATGGAGTATATGTCATATTTTCCCTCCGCCAAGCATGGTAAGGATTATGTCTTTGTGGTTTTCAATCAATGCTCCAATATGGTCATTTTGGCTCTATATATGAAAAGTATCACAATCGAAGCCACTGTTAAGCTCTTGTTTGAGCATGTTTGGGTTCATTTTGGGATAACACGATCCATTATTTTAGATAGGGATAGTAGTTTCCTCAGTACCTTCTGGTCCAACTTATGGTCTTTGATGGACACCAAGTTGACCAAATCGACTTCCTTCCACCCCTGAATCGATGGAAAAAAATAAGTGATCAATAGGACGATTGTGCATATCTTGTGCATGTACAAATCCAAGCATCCACATACATGGAATGAGATCCTTCCATATATTTATTATAGCTACAAAAAATCCCTGATCCATAGCTCTATTAGCTACAACCCTTTTGAGGTGTGCTTCGGGTTCCAACCATTGGCCCCCATTGATGTAGCTCTGCCCATTTCATCTTCGCAAGAAGAGTCCTCCCAAGCTCAAAACAAGGCAGATAGAGTAGCCAATTTTTTAAATATCACATTAAATAATAGGTTCATGACATCCCATATAAATTCAATGCCAAGTTTAAGCAGTGACATGACCAGCATTGAGTTCCACACAGGTTTCAATTTGGTGATAAGGTGTGGTTGAATTTGCAAAAAGATCGTCTAACAAGCCCCCATGTGAATATCAAATCACTACAATGTGGGACTTATATCAACATGAAGGTTGTGGGTGAGAATTATTTTGAATTGAGTATTCCCCCTTTTCTTAGCTTGCACCCAATGTTTAATGTGGAGTTGCTTTGACCATAATTTCCACCTCTATTGGGAACCTCAGAGGTGGCTAAGAATTTGGCCCCTACAAAACTCAATCCTAACCATATTGAACATGATACAGTGAGTCATATCATGGACATCAATATGAATGGAACCCTCCAACAGAACATACAACTCTATCGATTTGTCAAAGAAGGACAACTTCTTCACCAAGGCAAGTGGCTCACCAGGAGTCAAATTTAGAAAAAAATTCCCCATATAATTAGGGAACTTGATACAATGGGGACCATTTCTTCCTAAGGAAGTGTTGAAGCTGCCTTTCTCAACTGGTTTAAATGTAATTCTTAAAATCAAAGGTTGGCCATTTAAGTTGTCTTTTACTTCGTGACCTTTACCCACTGAAAATCTCAGTAGTCTTGATTTGCGAAGTGGCGATGGTCGTTGTACTCCTAAACTATTTCCATTTAACTGTTAAATGAGATTTTTCACTTTTATATACCTCAGTATATCACGTTTCAGGAGTTACAAGTCACACGCTTTCCAAGCCCTGATGCGCAAAGTTGCAAAACAACCTTGAAAGCTTACCCAGGTTAGTGTCGAGAGTAAAGTTCCTTAAACCTTAGTTAAGTGTTGTCAGGATTTCGCGTTTCGGCAATTGCTCTCCACAAAAGTCTTACTGTCATAACTCTGATAGGCGAAGTTGCGAGATATTTTTACAAGTCACCCGAGTTAGTGTCAGGGGTAAGTCGTTTTAAACCATAGTTAAACAATGTCGGGGTTTCGCGACTCGGCATTCACTCTTTCAAGAAACTATACCTTCGTAGCCCCGAGTCGCGAAATCACGATATTAATTAAACACTGACTAATTAAACACTGATTAATTAAACACTTAATCTGGATCACATTTTTCCTTAACTAGATCACGTCATCGTGATCTCGGGTTTTAGGGGCTCGAAGGATAGGAGTGAAATCTCCCGATGCGGCAAACACCGAAAAGGGTGATTAAAGTTTAAAGAAATCCTAATTAAAGAAGCTAAGCCAAATTAATCAGTGCATTAATACAAATATTGACACGCACCATCTACGGGTTAAATTTAAATGTTTTTTTTGCGCTAACGTGTGTTACGACCTGTCAAAATTTATGGCATTTATTTGAAATGAGGTGAAGTGATAGGTAATGATATTGTTTTTATTGTTAAATCTTTCTCTAAAAATGATTTGACCATTCTGTTCATAAGGACGCCGGAGTTTTAAATGGTCGAGATATAAAGTTCTTTCTCTCAATGTTTCAAAGTTCATTTCTATCTTGTGCAAAAAAGATTTTCTCACCATGCTAATTTATGTATGTATACACATTTTTACTACATGAGAGCTAAGTCAGAATCCTCTATCATGGCTCCACGAAAATCGTCCAAGGCGATTGCTGAGAATTCAGGGCAAGGCTCAGATAATGTTTCTGATACTTCACCCCGAAGTATTGATTCTATTAGAACCTGGTCATATGTCTCCGAGGTTCTTCAGTCCGAGATGGTGAACTGTTCAGATGATTCCAGCGATGATGAGAAGGACGATTTGGCCACTAAATACAAAATCGTCGTTCAAGCAAATATGCATAAGATAACGGCTAGGCCATGACTCCTTCCCTACTATGATATGATCTGATGGGCATTAGATCATGTGGACATCCCAACCAAAACTATTATCAGTGAGCAGAAGGTGACCATTGGGACCTTCAGACCAGAACATTTGCAGGCGATGTACCAATTGTCACCCACACCATGCCGAGTTTTTGGAAGGTTTTAAGCGGAAAGAATGTGAGCAATACGACAGAAACTTGTCTGATCTGATCAAGGATTGGGTCTCGCACCCCGCAAAGTTCAGGGTGGACGGTAACGAAGTTTATTCAATATCTTCCTTGGAACCACAATTCAAATATATAGCAATGATGACCTATAGGCTGTATGGGAAGGAAGACACCACACATTTTTTCTCCCGTGGATGCCTCTCATCCATACATTCGTTGAAGGTTGTTCCTTTGACTGGGCCAAATTGTTGTCAGACAATTTAACCAGCTGGTTTACTGAATATCGGATGCAGAGGGTGAATGGAAAGGCCGCTTCATTTTTTATGTCCGCCTACATCATGGATGTTGTTTGTTTCATGATGCCTTTCCCCCTAATGAGCTGGAGCTAGACTCCATCTGAGGTTGAGCCTATCCATGTCTACCACTCAAAAATTTGGGAAGATAAGGCCACAGATTTTATATATGAAATTTTCAATTGGGTAATGGTAACAATGCATATCTCCATCTTCGGCAACCCACCACCCAGGATTTCAGATAGCATCGCCACCAACTTGAGCAACGTGGTCGACTGGTACATAGAGGCGGAATTTCCATACATCAGGGTTTTTGGCACCTCTGTTCTCCCCTATGCTCTACCATTATTCATATCAGACAGGCTGGCTTGCCGCGAAATCGCTAGGCAAACTATGATTGGTGGCATAAGCAAAGAGCTTAAAGGATTTTCAAAGAAGGTATGGCCGCCCTTCCCCATTCATTTGAATACTTATTCTTTATTAGATTTTGGACATGCAAAAGTCGAGGCAGCGACTCTGGAGGATATTAAATTGATCCACATTGAGTTCAAGAAGCACGACCCACACAAGATCGTGGGAAATCACATGGCGAGTTATGGCCTTAAAAGGTATAAAAATGAGCATTCGCCTCATGACGACATCTTCCGAGGGGCAAGATCCTATGCCGAGGTCCTAAGTCGAATTCAAACCCTATCGCCCGAGGAGATGGTTGAATTCTTCAAATTTTAGAAACACCGATGGAGCTGCCTTCCCCCAGTCTTATAGGGTAAGAACTCGTCGACTGCAGATGTACAGCAAACAGAAGCCAAGGACTCCAAAGATTCAGGACCTAACCAAGAGGAACACCAAGAAAAGAAGAAGCAAACCAGGGGCCCGAAACAGGAAGCCAATATTCCCAACCCTCCAAGCAAGCCAGCCTGGGATGTTACCCTAGGGAAATCATCCAAGCAGATCGGCAGCCCCATCATTTATGTTACTCCCCTACAGTCCACAAAGGGGATCCCAGACACATGATGGATTATCGATGAAGAACTAACGCCCATAACTGTGGAAGAATTGCCTCCGAATGAATTTTTCTTCGATAAGAAGAGAAAGGTCGTTGTGAAACAAGAACTTTATCAAGAAGCAGGCAAGGTAACCAAGAAATTTAAAATCCTTGCTGATGGGAGAACCATGAAAAAAGAGGAAGTTGCAACTCAAATAGAAGGGACGTTGGGGGCTTTTGCTACAGCCAACCAATATTCTGTCGAGTCCCTAAAAGAACAGTTGAAACGAAAAAATCGCTTGATCAAAACTTTGGAGGATAAGCTAGCTACAGCAGAAGCAGCCGCTATAGATCAGGTGAACACAGGTATAAATCTAGCTAGGGAAACCAATCAAAAGGAAATCAAGTGGCTCAAATCCAATCTCGAACAGACACAGCATATGGCTCAGACCATCCAATCACAGATAAGCCAGCAAGGAGAATTGATAGGGCAGTTATAGGCCAAATTAAATTTCGTCAAAAGCCAGATGATAGATATCAAGATATTCCAATCCCAAGCCATAGAAATCCGAAAAAGGGTGTCGGCATCTCAGCAGGATTTACTTGTTAAAGTGGAAACTATTCAAAACCAATGCCAACTCATTGATCAAGTACTGGAAAACATCTCCTTTAGAGAAAAAGAAGCTGGGGTGGCTCGGGTCGCTTTCCAAGAGGTTGTTATAACCATGACAAAAAAGGAAACGGGCAGTAGTTCCAGGATTTCTATCATAAAGCAGACCCGAGGTAACATCTTGTTGAAGGTATGGGAGCATAACATATCAGAAGGCAGACAATGAGCTAAAGAGGTAAGAAACTCTTGTGAAGAAACTTCCAGCTTCATAGATGGGATTTTGTTGTATCTCGATAGTAGTGAGAACAACACTGAGACACTGGGCCAGATTAATATAGCCAAGCACCTGCTCAATGTCAAGGAGAATGAGGAAAGGGAGTTGGCTGAAATATCACAAATAACCCAGACGGATATAGTCAAAATAGATAAATGGCTAATAAAACCAAGTGTACATTTATGTTCTATCAGCGCCGAAGACCGACAGGTAGAAGGAAAGTTGCCACCATTAGTGAAGGATTATTACACTTTTGAGTCAAATAATCAAACAGAACCTTCCAGGTTGATAGTTCAATTGGTGGAGAGGTGCGTCACTTGCACCGAGCATATGACAAGTGTCTGCCTTTTATATTTTTACAACTCGAAGAGAAAAGAAAGGAAGGTGTTCCATTTGCCCAAAGGAAAGACAGAGACAAAGAATGGAAACGTTTAATCTCCTCTTTTTTGTAACCGAAAAGACTCCTGGAAAGATTGAAATTCCAGCATGTAGAAGTTTGTATAAATATGAAATTAGAAGCAAGAAAAAAGGGGCTGGACCTTTTTGGTCGATTGTAATAGAGGCTCTCTCCTTTTGAAATTTAATACAAAGTAATCCGAAGACTCCTGATTCCGTCAAGACTGTGTTATGATTTTGTTTCCTCTGTGATTTCATATTCAATTTCATTTCGCATATATATATCTAATGAATGTTTTTACTACAATTTAGTAAAACCTCTACTGTGGTGATCAATTTTTAGTCGTCTATATCGTTTACAGTTTTTCCTCTGTATCGGCTATTAGCAGGTACAAGACCTGTGAACTCTTTAGATCTTCATATTTTATGCTTCGTCAAATTTCTTCTTATCTTTTTCTTCTTCTGTTTACAGGGTGAGATTCTCCCTTGATAGGAGCCTCGCATTATAGACAGCTTAATGTTTTTCTCACATTTCACACACCATTTGTTTAAAAGATAACTCAGTTATGGGAAAATGCATTTGGTTTGCACTTTATCTTAAAACATCGGATTCAAAGTTCTCTTTTATACGATCAAATGGATACAGCATCAAAAACCTCAAACTCTCCTTTAATTTTCCTGTTCCTCTATGACTGTCCCCGTTGCAAGATAGCCTAATATTGAACCCAGCTTGTCAGACCAAACCCATATTGCTTTGAACCTTTTTGATACCATACTTAAAACAGACACCACCCGAGTAGAACTTGAACGTTCATGGGCTGCGATTGAACGAGATATAAGCATCCAGGAACAATTGGAAGCGAGACAACGACAACCTGGAAATCAGCCGTAGCTTCCTTTCCTGAAGGTTGATTCTTCCCCCTTTTTATCCTTTATTCACTTTCGAATGCCTAGACACTGTACTTTCTAATCATTAAGTACAGACTCTAGAACAACAGGGGGGAGGAGTGATCTAGGTGGACATTGGTGGTCACCCACCTCTTCTACTGATTCAACATGGTTCTCCTTATTGGAATTTTTTTTATTATAGTTTTTCAAGTCTAAACTTCTCATGTTGTTTTGAGGCATTAAATGATGTTTTATTTTTCTATTCGAGGGCCTACGGTGGCCATAGCTTGCCCAAGCCTGTAGAAAAATTGTACTTCTTAGTTAGATCCTTCCAACGAGCTACTATGTGCCCCAAACAGAGATTGTATGCAAAAATTGTGCCCCCGGGAAGTTGGCATCTCAACTAGCCACCTCAAGGCCCATAACCCTTTTGGTGCTTCATCTAATAGGGTTAGGGTTTTTTCCCCTTAGGATTTAGTACATTATGTTAAAATTCCATTTTTCCTCTTGTAATGTCTTGTTACGAATGAGCATATCTGACACCTCTATTTTCATAGATAAGCTACCACCATTCTAATTAGCTTGTATCACTTTGCGTTTTATAGTCTTTTCCTATTACATTTATTAATAGAAAATGGTTTTCACTATACTCTCTATAATATTTCTCTGTGTTTTTTTGCATTCATATTCCTAGCTTTCATTTCATTCTATATATAATCCATATCAAGGCGGTCCAAGGGGTTCCACATTCCTAATAATCCAAGTCATTTTATCATTGATGTTTACCCATTTGAATTATCAAAATAGTTATTTAATGCATGTAAGAGGTTGGTGGGAAAATTCATATCACTAGCTTATGATAACATGGGTTGAGTATAACCACCTTTTGGAAAATTTGAGAGTCAAGCTTGCATGAAAGAAAAAGGAAATTCAAATAGGAAAAGGGGGAGTTTTTGGGACAAGGTTTTGGGACGGGATTTTGGACAACAAGAGGGGAGATTGGTGTTATAAAAGAGAACTAGCCATGTTATGTATGATAACATCCATGAGAGGGATAGGTTTTATGCCAAAATCAAGTTGTGTTCCTGTAAGTGATATTTCATGCTGAGGAAAATTCTCAAGAGCTTGTGAGTGGGTTGTTGTGAGCACTCCTATAACAACTAATAATTCCTAGAGTCCCTAGTTGTGAGATTTCATGGGAAAACTTATGTTGGAACCCTGGAAGGAAGTAATATATCTCGAGGAATTGCATGGCAGAGAAGGGTATTCCATTCCCTAGGTTGTGCAGGTTGAGGGGAAAGAGAGTCGGTGGATTGGAACTGTTGTAGAATTGTTGTGGATTGGAACTGTTGTAGGAGTTCAACCCGGGGTTCGTAAACTGACGAAGCACACACAAATTATATGCAAGATTGAAGCGGGACTAATCTAATCTAATGTTTAAGCTATAACTGAAATTAAATCATTAATCTAACACACGACTGAAATTGAATCATTAATCTAACACACGATTGAAATTGAATTAATATAGTTGTGTAAATGAAATTACTCTAAGAATGGGAAATTGCATGAAGGAAATTAATCTAGGAATGGAGAATTGCGTAAAGGAAATTAATCTAGGAATGATGAACTACATGAAGGAAAAAGAAAATACAACATGTGAAGAGTTGAATGACACAACATCATATGTGAGATCTCACCAATGAAACAATCTAATATTACAATAATCAAATCAATCTTTATAAAATAATAATGAAAGCATGAAAACTAAAACCATGAATCAAATCTAAGAATCCCTTTCTCTTTTGAATCCTAATGACTACTCTGATTCTAATTAATTGAATCCTAATTGAATTCTCATGAAGAGAGAGCACTCTCTTTTATACATGAGAGCCTTGAAGATAAGATAACCATCTCATAATTACAGATCCACTTTTCTCTCAAACTACTTTCCCATTATTACAAAATATGATCCCTTCAAATCCTCACACATATCTTGCATATATCTTGGATAAGATATTCCAACCAAATCTCCATGATATTCTCCTTGGAATGGGCTTGAATTATCTCCTCAAATCTTGAAATGTTGGAGGAAATATTCGAGAAGTCCTTCTGAATTAATACTTCACATATTCCTACACATTACAAAGCTCACACATTTTTGAGATATATATGAAAACATGTTGATTTTCTAATATTTAATCACAAATTCCCTTTTAATACTAAAATGAATAAAGT
>JZKD02S1722887.1:111470-122080 GCA_000966675.3 Picea glauca
TATATAAAGCAAATGAAAGTAAAAAAAATCATAATTTCTAATTCCTTCCATGCTCAACATGGGAGTTGACACACACACACACACACACACATTTATATATCTTAAGAATAAACTTAAATCCATTTTAACTCCAGAGACCAAAAGATATAAGAGCAATGTGAATAAAAAGAGCATTTGCAAAGTAGGATATAAGAACAATGTAAATAAAAAGAACATTTGCAAAATACCAACATCATTGTTAAAATGTTGAAGAAATTCAAAAACCCATATCATTAATAAAAATGTGTTGATTAAAAACTTTAAATCTATATAAAATTGGAAAAAACTCTACATGATAAAACTCTACTCATACTTAAAAAATTTAAAGAATCTCTTTATTATAAAATTAATTTACTCTACATAATAAAAATTTATATTCAAACAAAAAAACTAATGAAAAAAATAAACTCAATAAAGTAAACTAACCAAAAATACTTTTTCACATCAGTAAATAACATTCTTACTAAACCCATAATATAATATTAACAACCACCATTACACCTAACTCTTGGTAATTTTAATGTAAAAAAAATAATAAATACAAATTCAATAAAAAGTGGTTTAGAAACATGAAAACCATGAACTCACAAAAACTCAAATTTGTCATGCCCATACATTGTACAAACTCAGGTCTATGCTTTTATATATATAAGTATATCAAAGGCCAGGTAGGGATTTGCATTTTAATGCTTTGCTTACATTTAGTTACAGGCATTTAATGCTTTCCCTTATCAAGCATTTCATATTAAAAATAACAATCATGCTTTCCATGCACCTTTCCCTTATCAAACATTTAATGTATGAAAACAAAACTAATGATATTTTTTTAAACATTTCAGATGTAAAAGTAAAATTCGTGATCTTGTCTGTTCAAGATTTCATATGTAAAAACAAAATCTGTGATATTTTTTTGGCAGACGGATTTAAAAGAAAAAAAACCATTCTGTTCACAAGAAAACAACGAACAAAGCCAAATCAATATAACAATCTATTTCACTGTATCCATTACTGCATTATAAAAGTGACATGCACATTTCTGACGAGCTCCCAAAAGAACTAATAAATCCAAAATCCCTGCAAGAGAATTATGCCACTCTCGAATCGTTATACTGGAACACACAGACATCCCACAGATTTAACAGCATACTCTTTACGATTGACCAATAACCATTGGAAATCCATGAACCAGACGATCCTGAAATCTGAATTCTGATTGTTGCTGTATATGAAATTTTATCTGGATCACAATTTCAGCGGAGAAGAACTCGACCCAGTTCACCATGTAAATAAATAAAATAACTGAGACACAGAAAGATAGGCACCATATTTCTTTCACTGTGACAAAGTACAGGCTACAACCAACTGATCGAGATTTCACAGTACGCAGTGCTCACCCAATGATCCATTTCTAGTCTATTCTATGCTCGGATACGAATAATTCCAGTGCTATAATGAAGATCGCATGAAATATTATAATAAAAATGGGTGTCATCGCTTGCAAGTAATTAATGGCAGACTGCGTAAACATACACATTGAGTATCAAACCAACGCGCCAGTATTTATACATTATAATAACACAAATATCAGACGCAATGTAGCTGCAACAGGTTTCTTTGCCTGTCGTGCTGTACACAGAGATAGGGTTCTCCGGGGCTTTGCGTTGCGGGATTCTCACGCAACGTCACGCGTTCGAAACCCGCGGAAGTGAATCGGCTTTACAGCTATGAAAGCAGGCATCTTCAAGCTGATCATCGACATGATTATGATCATCATGATCATGATTGTTACAGTGAAATGGCGGACCGCCGAAACCCATATGCCCGGCCTCATACAGCTCCGCCCAGAAATTCTGCGTGTCTAATTTCGGGGGCGCCCGAGAGCCATCGCTTGTGGCCGGAGAATCTGTGTAAGACCAAGGGGAAAACGAATACCGGCCCCTGTGGTCTTCGTCGTCGTGATCGTCCTTGTGATCCTCCGGCCGTTTTCTGTTGCTGCTGCGAAGAGCGGCCTTTTTCCGAGCATAGCAGAGCGCCTTCCGGGCAAAGCTGGACGGAACCTTCACAAAGGCAAGGACGAGAAGGTGCAGAATCGCGCAAGGGCAACAACAAATGGCCGCACAGTCTGCTGTAAAGCTCGCCACGCAGCTGCAGACCTTGCCTCTGCAGCTTTTATTGTTCTTCTGATGACTATATATACTGTTGTTGCTCTTGTTCTTGTTGTTCGCCGGATTTTTCTTTGATTTCGACGCCCTGCTCCTCATGGGGTTAGGGCTCTCCAAGCTCGGCCAGGTCTGGATCGTTTGGCATAGCGCGATTTGGGAGCGATAATCTGAAGAATCGATCGATGTTGAAAGGCTGGAATCGGATTCGAACCCGTGATGTCCCGTGGGCTTTGGCTCGGCCTGCGACGATGACGAGCTGCATTGCTCTGGACTTTCGATGATACCCCTATCCATTTATGACCTGCAAGTGCTTCAGAAAACAGACCCAAATTCAGCATATATGATGAGTCCGCTGAGCTTATATTGTTTTGCCCGGAGGGCGAGAGCCCGAGACGGAGAACGTACGCAGTAGCAGAAGCGATAGCGTTACGGAAGCCGATGGCGCCTATTGCCCTCTGCCTTTTATTTCTTTTTGTCACGGTGTCCGCGGGGTAAGCTTCGGCCTTCACGAGGCCCCACGCACGTCGCCCATTACCAAGAGACGGAAAAAACTCCTATTCATTCGAATCAAGTGACCCGGGCCGGCGTCGAGCCTTAGACCTTCGGTATCTGAAGGTCATGGCATCCATTACGCCAGCGCGAATATCCGTGCAATGGGTCCGGCGATTTTTCCACCCGGCACGTGGTTCTGCCGGACAATTTCACCACATTTTCTTTTTACCATCTACGAGTTCCTTCTCCTTGCATTGCTGTTAAGAGATGAACGGGAAAGAGTGGCACTGACGACACCATTACCACCTTCGCTGTGTTTTTATTTTCCCTGTTCTTTGAATCCGTAGAAATTTTTTGGGGAGAAGGAACTCCCAACCTTCTGGCTTTTTTTAGGATTATTTTTTACCGACTGCATCGATTTTTGAGCTTAAATCTTAAGATTCCGATTTTGTATCGCTGTAATGTACAATTGTTTGTGGAATCACACAGGTTTTGGATGATTTTCAATTGCTCTGTTGGTGAAATTGCACTGATTTCAATGGTTCAATTTGCTTGATTAATCAATTTCAACTTGTTTTACGCAAAATTTGACGAATAAACAGAATTGGATTCGTAGATTCAGGAATTCCTCTTCGAAAATAATGAATGTTTTGGAATTGTAAAGCTTCAAAATGGACTGTAGTTACAAAGTGGACATCTCACCGAACACAATTGATTAGCTGCCATCACAATGGGAATTTGGAGGGCTTTTTTTTTATAATCTCGATGCCGTTACAGTTTATCAGGCCATGTTATTGTTTTTTTTTTAAAGTGGTATGATTTTTTTTGAGGATATTTGTTTCCGGCTAAAAATTGTTGGATTAGTAGATTTGAGTGATTATTTTTGTATAATTCGAGTGCTCTAAGAAGCTTGCTGAATCCATTTCTGAATGCAGAAATAAATTTTACACAACAAAAAATAGTGATTCATGTAAATTTATATCCTCAGATTCGGCTAAAAAACCATTTCCTAGAACAGCTAGCCAGCTAGCAAAAGCTGTAAATTTATATCATCTATATATTATTGTTTTTTATTGGGTAGTTTAAACGTTTTAATTTTTAAAGTTTTTTTAATCAATTTTACTGATATAAAGTCAAAAATTGTTATAACTTCAAATTTAATGATTGACTTCGAATAATTTCAGTGCCTTTTGGTTTTGTGCTGAATCTATTTATGGATTCAAAAATGCAATTTGAACAGCAGAAAATGGAGATTTCACCAATATCATCAGTTTAGTCAAAAAGTTCAAAAAATCCAATGTTTAAACAAATCATTTTTTAATTATGTTTTTTAATTTTTTATGTGATGTGTTGTGTAAATGGATGTATGTAAAATTCAAAATAATTTAGTGAATTAGTTGGAATGATTGATTCTTCATTTTTTTTTTTTAAATTAAAAAATAGACATTGGTTAGTTGTTCTACCAAATAGCTTTTTTCACTGGAATCCGGCTATATAAATTTACACTAATCACTGTTTTTTGTTGTTCAAATTAATTTTTTAATGTAGAAATGGATTCAGCATGCTGAAAAACTCCCAAGACACTAGGATTCTACAGAAATAATCACTTAAATTTACTAATCCAACCGGATACTACAGAAATAATCACTTAAATTTACGAATCCAACCATTTGAGATAAATATCCCCGAAAAAATCTTCATTTAATAAAAAATTTAACCTTTCCTCTCCCTTTTCCCTTCATTGAAGTTTCACTCTTATCGGCTATATAACTAGCACAACAGCTAAATAGTTGTTGGTTAACGCGGAAAGGCTGATAAGATGAAACAAATCCTTAAAAGAATATATTAAATTTTATTGTTGATTAACAAATAAATTCATTTATCTGGATGTCTTTAAATATGATTAGGTAAATGTAAAAAAATAAACACATAAACGGATGTCTTTATAATAGCTAGGAAGTTAATGATTGAAATCACAGCCATTTATTTTGTATGACTACTAAGAATATTCCAGCCATATTTAATCCTATTCATAGAAAACTTATTAAGCATTAAACTCCTATTAAATATGCTCATTATCAATAGGTGTAAACTTTTCGACATAAATATAAAATAACTTTAATATTTATATTTATAAAATATTATAAAATATGATAATATTTTATTTTAAAAACTCAAAAAATGTATTATGTAACTATGAATGTTTTGGTACTTCGTATTTTAAAATCTAATGAATCGTTATCTTCCAAATTTAATGAATCCTTATCCTCCTCTCAAATTTAATAAATATTGTGGAACTCGTATTTTCAAATTCAATAAATATTGTAGAACTTGTACTTTTAAATTTGATAATTGTTTTTGAATTTGGGAAGTTTTTTTCCCAATTTAATGAATCCTTATCGTACTCTTAAATTTAATAAATATTGTGGAACTCGTATTTTCAAATTTAATAAATATTGTGGAACTTGTACTTTTAAATTTGATAATTGTTTTTGAATTTGGGAAGGTTTTTTCATTATCACTATTTAATTCAATATTTCAAATTTAATAAATATTGTGGAACTTTTTTTCCAATAAAAATTTTCTCAAATTTATAAAAGTATAAATTCTTTTACATCTGCCAGCACTGCAAGCTGTTTGTCATCAAAGAACAGCTCCAATACAGGGACTCAATCAGTACGTATCCAGCCAGGAGGAATTACCCTATCGCTCACGGGGAGAGAGTACATCTCTACTCAAATAGATTTAACTAAAATAAGTAACTGGATCCAATTCATCAACTAAATGGCTACGGCCTTCATCTTTCAAAGACATTTATGGAGGATATGAGGCTGTCTATCCCATTATCGCTGTGGAAGACCGAGAGTCTTCCCACCATATATTGTGGAACTTGCACTTTTAAATTTAATAATTGTTTTTGAATTTGGGAAGGGTTTTTTTAAGTTTTTACTATTTAATTTAATTTGATATTTCAAATTTTCAAATTTAATAAATATGGAACGTATTTTTAAATTTAATAAATGTTTAGATAATTGTTTTCAAATTTAATAAATATTGTGTAACGTATTTTTAAATTTAATAAATGTTTTGATAATTGTTTTTGAATTAAGAGAGGGCTTTTTCAGGATCGTTATTTAATTTGATAAAAAAAGTTTTATATATATATATATATTTCATAAAAGAAAATTGAAATGTAAATTTTGTGTTTTTAAAAAATCTTAAATTAAAATGAAAAATTCTTCTCATAAAAATTAGTTTTTTCTTCATCGAAAACAAGACATTTAATGTATAAGAACAAGATAAATAATATAGAAGATGAGAGGTTTTCTAAGATTGCTTTAGATTCCAATTAGTTAAATAAGAACAAACTCTCACTAACTCCATACAGAAATAGGGTGTTGGACAATTCCTAAAACATAGTGGGTCTAAAGAATTTGTCATCTTTGTGACACTACGAGGGTGGAAATTGAAAAACATTTTCTCTTAAACGTTTGAGTACACCCACATCAAATAATGATTTCAAAATATTTACTACAATACGTCGTTTCTAACATTTTAAGTCATCAAACCCTAGATGGGGTGTTACCTTGAGATCCTTGTGCACATGCATATTGACGCCATCTGTCATCCGACATCGTAGGATGGGTTTTACGAGGCTTGGGTTTGGCGTCAATCATTTAATCCCGCTCGCATCATCCCTCCGGTTTCATTCTTTGAAGAATACAATGATGGTGGTCTTGCATAGGTTCGATGTGTCTACAAGGTTGGCATGGTACAATTTCTTAATGGATATAGTTATGAAGTCGAATGGCTTCATGGGGATTTGGTCTATATCGAGCTTGGCTTTTACAGTCGGGCCTTCAATTCTCTTGTCATTGCAAAGCTCCTTCCCTTTGTGCTCTAGAATTCTCTGTTGTCGATTCATTCACCACTCCACTAGTTCGAATATTGTCTTCATCCCATTTTCAATATGCCTCGTGAGTGTGGAAAAGTAAAGCGAGTGGGAGGAGTCTTCTATGGTCTTTGTGGGCATCATCGTAGCTCCTCCCCCATGCGTAGCCCAAGTAGCAGAGATTCTCTCCACCCCTCCCCCTATGTTGGGGCTTCTGGTTTGGTCACTCAACCTCCCTCTTCTCGAGAGGACTTGCATGCCCAACGTCCCACTGATATCCTCGAGGGGTGCAAGGTTGAACTAGAAGAGACGTTGAGCGTCATGACGCCTCTATTGGCCAACGCTCCTGCTAAAGATGTTAATGATGGGTAGTGAAGCCCTCATTCTCCAACTATGGTTCCAATTGTGATCCCACAAGGATTTGAGGACTACCCCAACTCGGGTACGCAAACAATTCCTCCCTCCCCACACAAATTTTTTGAAGAACAAGTCCAACTTATTTTTGAACTTAGGTGAGACAATGCAAACCTGAAATTTCGACGGGAGGTGATGGAGAAAAAGTTTCACTGGCTAATGGATTCTTGCTCAGGACATCCTGAACAAAGGATGGACCAGGAAAATCTTCTTCAACCTATTATGACTCTGAAATGGCCAGACACCTTCAAGCATACTCCTTCAGGAGACCCCTCAAGCAGTTGATTGTATCGTTGTCTACGATTGTGACTTTTTTAGTTTTTGGTTGTTCTTTCGCTTATCACAGATTTTCTTTTTTGGTTGTTTCCAGTTCTAAACTAGTTTCAGTCTTAGTTATAGTGTTATTCAGTTACTCTATTTCAAACAATATAAATTGATTTATCAAACCTCAGTGGCTTAGTGCAAAGGTTGGTTTCATTTGATGGAAACCTTTGCACCAATGCCCCTCAAACATGTTGTAATTTTTTACCCTGGAAGGTAATACAATTATTCTAGCTTACAAAAAAAAACTTGTAAGTCATCAAAACTATGGTGATTTAGGAATGCTTCTCTTACCACCTAATTTCCTTACCTTTGATAAGTTCGGATAAACCAAATTTGATCTTAGTGGACATTAACCACCACCACCTTCATCATATTAATGTTTGGTATTATTTCTTTAAATTTTATGTTTTCCTTAATTGATCTTTTGATTTATAAACATAATGGGATGTTATTTTTTTTATTTTTTTTTAAATTAAATCAAATTATATATGTGTTACATAAGTGTTAGATATGGAGATTGAACAACTCCTTCTTATCAGGTTATAAAATATATCTCACTATTACATTATAATCTCCACTCTTTTTTTTTTAATCTAATCAACATTTATACTTTAATGCTTTTATAAATACAAATCCAAGTTAATTAGGTTTAGCTCGGGTGGTTGGGAGGAATGATTGTTATTCTCCCCCCCCAAGTTCAATTCCCATATTCCCGTATGTGACATGTCGATCTCATAACAAGTATACTGTTGCAATGGCTTCAAATCTTATTGTTAACTACCCTTTATACCATAAAGAAAAATGCTTATAAGTTTTCCCTCAACTTTATAATGAAAAAAAATACAAATCCAACAAAATTATTGTACATTAATACTGAGTCTTCTATTACAAATACAACAACACATACTCTTCTTAATTTAAAAATAAAAAATAATGATGCTCATCACACTGCCATGACCTTTTTTGTTATACCCTTCATGATATAAACGAGGACAACACCCTCAAACCACCCCCTTAAAGGATCCAATGAAATCTTTGAAATAATTTCTTGATATTGCATAAGTGATTTTGTTCATCCAATGAATCTTTGAAATAATTTCTTCAGTGATTTTGCTCATCATAGCACCCATAAGTTTTAAGGCATCCTCATTTGTCTTAAGGATCCAACCGAACTTTTTAAAAACTCTTTATAATTTTGTTAAAAACTATTTTATTTATCATAGTGTTAATGATCCAAAGGTACTTTCCGAATCACTTCTTATTTAAGATTTAAATAAAGTTATTGAATGGGCTTTCTAATGTAATGAAAGGTGATCTTTCCCATTATCGTTTTAATGATTTCTAAGTACTATTCAAATCATCTTTCCTTAAAATACCCAACAAACAAATTTGTTATTCACTTTTCTAATAAGTGATTTTACTCATTATTGATAAAAGCTTCTTAATTTTGAAATAACTGGTTTTCATTATTAATGTTTTATTTCCCCTTACATCAAAAGAAAGAGGCATTCTATGAATTCCCTTATATTGATAAATTTATATGGCTAGAGAAAGTAGATGGTTTTTCATTAGATGATAGAAGTCTTGCAAGATAGATTTTCATATGGCTTTAGGGTGAATCTTAATAGCCTATGCACTCTCCAAAGCATTCTTCCTTTTAAAAATTCATTGAAACCATTGAAAAGAGTATTTTGATTTTGCACGGAATGATTTTGCTTATAATAATTTCGAGACACAAAAAATATCTTCATCTTAAAAATCCAACAAAGTTGTCAAAAAGTAATTGTTTTAATTTTTCAATTAACAATTTTATTTATTATAATATTTATTACTTAGAGTATTTTCTATATTACCCCTTTTTTCTTAAGCCATGAGTCTAAATAATGTATCTTTTTGTCACATAGTATTTTTGTCACATAGTATGTTTTGAAACAAGTTATTTAGTTGTGCATTACTCAAAAGTGCTCAAGCAAATTAGGAAGCATTAATGTAAATCAACTTAGTGGGTTGGAGCTAAGGAAGAACATCAATTGATTAGTAAGTAAGATCCACTAGACTTAGGACCATCCATGGAAGAGACAAAAGTGGGTTCAAAGGAAATTAGGGACACACCCTCAAAACAAGACCTTCCATTACAACAGGGCTTGACACCACAGGGATCGGTGGATGAGGAATTTGTTTATCTTTTCACTTCAAATTAGGAAGCAGAGCTCCAACTTAGCCCTTGAACTAAGGAAAGTTGGGCAAATCAAGTTGAAGAATATGAGATGTTGGAACAACTAGAACCTCCAGATCAAGATAAATTGGGTCTAGAAGGAAAATCAAGGAGTTCATCAAAAATGCAAAAGAAGCTTGGATGACAGTAGTAAAGAAGACAAAATCTCCTTCAGTAGCATAACCAATGGTGACAAGAACCTGGGCATGTAATCCAATTTAGCCATGTTCTTCTTTTGCGTTTTGTTATGTTACAAACAATTTATTAGAACCTATTCTTGTAAGAAATTCTAGAATGTAGTTTTGTTGGACATAAGTAATTTTAGTATTCGAGAAATAAGGCATTGGACATTTTGCTCAAAAACTAAGGCTCACAATTTTTGTAATCATGTTGTCAATCTCAACTACAACCCTCTTATAATATAATTTTGTATGTTTCAATTAAAAAAAACCATAGTCTAAATGCGCTACGAATTGACTTTTTTTAGTCACTCAAAATAACAGGAGGGAAAGTAACATTTTTTGCTTGAAATCCAACAAGAATAAGTTTGGATTAATGGAATTGCAAAATTTAGATGTTAACATTGCACAATCTATTCAATATAAGAGTGTTCAAGGGTGTTGAATCCATTTATACAATAAACACAACAATATCATCAACCAAAAATTGCAATTTTGGCAAAGATTGTTTAACCGAATTCTGGTGATGACAAACACAAAAGGTAGAAAAGGTAGAATGTTTAGTCTCCTTATTTTATTAATAATACAACAAATATCAATATGGAGACCCTAATTACAACATTCAATCTAAATTCTAGAGGTTGTGAGGGGTTATTTCTTCCACCAAAATTGGTCAAAACTTGCACAGGACAAATCCAAATTATATGTAATCTACCCAAACACCAAGGTTGGTTACACCACACAACAAATTTCCCTTTATCAACTTTGGTACCATTTTATAACGTACCTAACGTCCAACTAGGCAACAATACACACATAATACACATAACACGATACTTCTGCTAATTAAATCCATTATTTTGCTATTATCTGTTTTCCCATAGCCTACAACT
>JZKD02S1722898.1:0-10246 GCA_000966675.3 Picea glauca
AGGGCAAGAACAAGGCGGATGGAATTCATTTTGGCTACAGGGGCAAAGGTTTCATGATAGTCAATTCCTTCAACTTGGGAAAATCCTTTGGCAACTAAATGAGCCTTGTGTCTTTTAACACTTCCATTTGATGCATACGTAGTTTTGTAGACCCATTTACATATGACAAGTTTTCTTCCTTTTGGAAGAGGTACAAGATCCCAAGTATCATTTTCCATTAAATAACGATACTCTTCATTCATTGCTGTATCCCAATCTGGATGACCTAAATCTTCTGCAAATATCTCTGGATCACGAGTTTATGAAACTTGAGCCAAAAGAGAAGAGGCTTGCTGGAAATGTGAACATGTTCGACGCTGATCTGAAAGATCACCGACAAGATCACCAACTGCTTCTCATGTTGAATGAACCCATCTAGGAAGCGGTGGAGCTGGTGCTGGTTCATGATCAAATGACCCATCTGGAGGAGGGTGAGCAGGCGGAGGTGGATTTTCATCCTCACTGTCATTATCTGAAGGAGAAACCAGATCAGAAGAAGGCACAAACGTCAAAGATGGTTCGCAGGCCAAAGAAGGCACAACTGTCGAATTTGGCTCGCAAGCCAAAGAAGAAACAAATGCCGAATTAGGCCTGCAGGCCAAGATATTTTCATCAAATTTAACATCTATTCTAATAATAATTTCAATACAAATTGACTGAAGAAGTATGTAACCTTTGACATCTTCAGAATAACCAACAAATATGCACTTCTCACTTTTAGGCTGCAATGCTTTCCTTTTCTCATCAGAAATGTGAGCCCATGCTATACTACCAAACACACGGAAGTGACTTACATCTGGTTTAATTTTAGTCCAAGATTCTTCTGATGTTATATTTTTAAGAGCCTTTGTGGGAGTGCGATTTCTATGTAATTTTCATAGTTGATGGCTTCCGCCCAATACTTTAGACTTAATCCCTTAGATTGGATCATACAATTAACCATTTNAAGATGCATGCAAAATAAATAACTTTAAAATAAAATATTAAATCTACTTATAGTGATTCACTTTTATACTTGAAGTGAAATACACTTTACAATTTTAGCATGAACTTTTTCAAAAAAGTAAGAAAAAAGATACTTGAACTCAAGATCTCTTACTTAATAAGGCAAGTTTTAACCAAATGGTCTAACAAAACATATTGTAATGTTCAGAAGGAGGATTGGGGTTGTTGTTTTTGTTGTTGAAGACGACCTTGGAGAGCATGCTAAAAAAAAACTCTTTTAACACAAGAAAAATATTTCGCTTCTCGATGACAACAAGGGCTAGATCTCGGTTAGCTTACCTAGAAGATGCACCTTTTCCTATCTGTTTCTGATTTTCCAAGATCACACAGGGCGCGGGGAAAAGAGCATATGCAGATTTAAAAGAGTAGAAACATGGAAATAAAAAAATACAAACTGAAATAAAACCAAAATAAAACATTGTAGAAATTAAAAAAATGCGTATTCAGGCTTTATACCTCCGGATCTGACTGTAATGGCCGTATCGTGGGCAAACATAAACCTTTTTGAGTGAAACAAAAAGTGATCCTGAATGAAACGAGTGCTCCAGATGCAATGGAACAGTCCTCTCAGCCAAAAAATGTACGAAAATGACAGAAAATGGAGATGAGGCGACTCGGCTTCACAATCTCGATCTACAACATGAGCGTGTCTTCAAACAGGCTCTGATACCATGTTCAACAACACAGGTATTCCAACAGAGGACAAACACCTTCAGTAACCAAATCAAAGATCAACACACTGATGGTTTCACGTTGTAAAACCCCTATGGGGAAACATCCACGGCCCCAACCAACGTGACCACTTGGTGCAATTTATTAATGCAAATAAAAAGATTACAGAGAGATTTTACAAGAGAGTTTCTCACAATCAATCATCGACAAATGACCCTCCATTTTATTTAAATATAGATCATGGACCAATCGGGTGTTAAGCCACAAATCAATGTCCGTTAAGATCGAGGACAGTATGAACCGTTGGATCACTCTATGTCGGGAACATATCGTAACCGTTGGATTTCCTTACTACAAATGCATACTAATGCATACTAAAGAAACACACTAGAAAACACACTTTTACCTAATGACACAATAGACCAAGTAGATCTTAACTAACTCCTAAGTGTCTAAATATCCTAACAATGATCAACAAGAGTCGACTGAAACTGTACAAGGACAACTGACCATCTAATAATTAAAAGTTACATCACAGTAAGAACGACATGTACAAAGTGTAATATAGTAGAAGATAGGATATAAAAATGACAAAAAGAAATAAAAAAGAGAAAAAAGAAGGAAAAATAAATACAAAAAAAAAAAAGAAAGAAAAAACAAAAATTACTGGGAAACATTGTGCGCAAAAAAAGTGGACTTAGTGCGAAAAATTAAAAAAGGCCCCTGCGCAAAAGATGGGTAACATAAAGAAAAATACTGTGCACTAATGAAAAATCATAGCGGAAATTCACGACACACTCAAAAGTTCAGCGCACCGAAAAAAGGACAAACGGTCAGAAAAGAGAAAAATGACGGTTATGACAAAAAAGCACCAACTGGCAACATTTATGAAATTAAATGAAATGTACTCATAAAGTGTCATGGAATTAATCGCATCTAGGGAAGCTTCCTCAAGAATATTCACAACATTGATGACACCTTCTATATAAAGGGAAAACACGGGTAACATATGACTTATTGTGAAATTGTGAACCCACAGAGCTAGAGAGCACATAGCTAAACAGGCGAAGTGCACAATGCGAACCAGTCGAAGTTTAGTCGACAAAATAAACTAGTACCCACGATGGCATCACCAAATATTGGTGCACCGAGCCAAGCAACGAGGAGAAATCGTAGTAGTGTTAGAGGGCCTCATGAAACCGCAGACGCAGAACATGAAACCATATAGAGAGAGGAATATGTCAATGTTGATGCAATTCCCTCCCCGTGTGTCAAACCAACAAGCCCTACACTAGTGGAGGAAGAAACACAAGCCCCCAAAACAACTTCCATGGAAATCGATTCCCACGATGGTGCGCAAGGCCACAAAACAAACGATGCAGCAAACCTACAACAACCTACGAGGGACGAAGAATCCAAAATAAAAAATGGTGAAGCCAACGCTCACACAGAGGCTGCAGTGCCAAGACCACATCCTGAAGTAGGCTCTACGCAACAACATGAAGGGTTGGTCGAAGACATAACTAGGCAGCTAGATTTGGATGCAGATCACAGGCAAGTGGAGGCTGAGACCTCTAGTGTGCCGGTCATAAGAAAGGGAAAACAACCCATGGTGAGGTCCCCGCACAAGAATCCCGACACAATACTCATATTATCGCACATCCCAGAGGGAGTACAAGCCCCACCAATACTATTGGGTTGTGTGGAGAAGCTAAAGTATTCGGACCACGATGTGGCCGACGTTGGAAAATTACATGAATTTGCGCAACAGGTATACATGGAAAACATTGGCACATGACCCTTTGACGACCCTATACTTCAACCAAAACCATGGGAAACCGGCTTGGCCAACACATGAATCCTCAACTTGGTGGAAATTCCCCATTTTGGTAGGGGGAAGGAAGTAAATAATTGTGTCAAGTACTTAATGGCGATCCTCCATGGAGGCTTCTTATGGCTGGAGGAACCCATCTCAATCGACGTCGAGTTGATTTCCTTCATCACAAGTCTGTTGTCCATGGGCGAGAGTCCTGCACAATAGCTATAAGACAAAACAAAGGAGAAATATATAGCCGAGGAAATGAAGAAAACCTATGGCATGGAGAGGGGCTCGCGTGGTATAATTATAAAAAGAATTAGCATTTCAACCAAAAGGATGGCCACAAAGCTTATGGCCTGCAAGCTGCTAAGAAAGTGTCGCAAGGAGGAAGCCCCTGCAGGGGTTGTTGCAGCTGTAGTATAGTGTGCCAATGACACCATGCTCAGTTGGGCCCCTTATCTATTGAACCCATTCCTCGATGACTGGAAAGATGCGCAAGATTTAAGGACATAATTTCATTACTCTTGGTTAATAATATTGATAGCATTAGTCGGGTGGAGGGAGCCACCATATTCTTATTTTTGAGACAGGATAGGTCGTTTCCATGCAACGCGGTACACCTTAATGGGGAGCACTTCAGACCCCAAAAGAAGAAGTGGAAACACAGGCACCTTTGTGTGGTACTTCAACGCCATCCAAGAAAGAATTTAAAACACATGGAGGATCACTCCAGAGGTTGTCGCACAATACCAAGGTATTGCAAACTTTAGAGCCATGCGTCACACCATGTGGATACAGGCGTCCAGGGCTCCAACCAAGGAATGGTTGCAACTTCGATACTGCATCAATGGAGAATATGTAGAAATGGTGATGTGTGATTGGAAAGATGACTGGAAGATCCTGTTGGGGTCCTATAATTATAGGCGAATCGATTCTTCGACTGTGATTTGACGTCTCTCCCGTGATGACGAAGTATGGCTCAGGTGATTCCGCTTCCTCCCTCCATTCTTGTCGCTCAATCCCCTATCACCCTATTGCATCCTTCATCCACGCTGCGCCCTCACTCCCTTGTCCTGTTGCCCCATCGACTACTTTTCCCGCCTTCCATCCCTGCATAAATGGACTTAGGATGAACAAAAAGAACAATAGGTTAGTTAGATTAAAATAATAATAAGCATTGATATAGTTAGTATAGGTTAAATTAATTAATAAACGATTAGTTAAATAATTAATTAATTATTAATTAATTAAGTTTAATACCTAGGTTAGTAACTAAGTTAGTGATTAGAGTTAGATTTAAATAAAATAAAATAATTCATAACAAATTAAAAATTAAATATAAAACAAAATATTAAAAAAACATTCAAAAAACATTTAAAAAACAAAAAGAAATAAAATATGTTAAAAATATAAACAATATTATAATAAGTATTATAATATATTAAAACATTAAATAAATTAAATAACATAAAATATAAAACATATATTAAAACAATACATAAAAAAATATAAAACAAATAAAACAAAATGAACAAAACACATAAAATATTAAAAAAAACCAAAACTAAACTAACCTAAGTCTACCCTCACCCCCCTCATGTCCCACTCCCCATCCCTCATACCTCACCCTACGTAATACTCCACTCACCCATCCCCCTCACGTCAYTCCCACCTACCCCRCCTCACACTCCACTCCCCATCCCCCTACGTCACWCCCCACTAATCCCTTCACACTCCCRCCCACCTTATCTCCATGTACTTTCATACCCCCGCGCCCCCCATCCACCATACCTTAAATTAAATCAACGCCCCAAATTAATTCCGGAGCCCCCCTCACCTTCTGGAATTTAACGAGGGGGGGGGTCCGGAATTTGAAATAACAAACTTGCAAATCTGAATGGCCCAAAGATGAGCCCCAAAATCAACGGCCCAGATTAAATTCTGGACCCCCCCAGGCATTCTACATTTAACGAGGGGGGGGGGTCCGGAATACCGCTTACCACGCAAAAAAAACCACTTTCCCCAAAAATTTACCATTTTTGCCTGTTTACCATGCCATCTTTCAGATCGATTTCTGGGAAAACGGAGACGTATTTTAAAAATCCGAGAGAGGTTTTTGCTCAGCACGGGATGAGGAACAAAAAAATCTCCCAGTTTTTCCAATGGCGCCACGATCAGGGAGAATCGAAGTCATCTTCGAGGCCTATTTTTCCACATTTTCAATTTTCCATTATAGTCCCGATCTTGTAGGAGTTGTTACGGCCAGTTGGGGATGGATTTGTCGAAACCGAAGGAGGTTTTTGTCCAGAACATGCCCATATACAATAAACTCTTTCAGTTTTCACCCAGGTGTCATTATTGAAGAAAAAATCACGTCTGCTCGGACCCCTTTTTCACAGAAAACCGGTCCGTTTTTCATGGCAGAAAGCTCTAAATTTTGTGGGAGTGGTGGCTATTTTTAGCCGAGGCGGTTAAACCGACTTAGGAAACTAATGGGGATGGTATATAATATTTATCCATATGATTTTAATGTAAAAGGGTTCGACCTGTGAGGTTCCCAGAGCATGGGCTGTGTATGACCAGAGAAAGTTTTTCTGGAATCTTTTAATGATTGATCAGTAATGAGTTTGTTTTTCACAGGATTCTTGTGTGGGTGTATTGGTGGTGTTTTCCTCTGTTAAAATGTTTTCCTGTCACCTTTCAATTTTTTTTCATTTTCTTATTATCAGAAGGAAAGTAATAGATGCAGAATTTATCAGCAGATACTCTGCCTCTCAGCTTCTGATAATCTTTATGTTATTCATCTAAAGAGCCCAGCTTAGGAATTCTTAGCTGCTCCCTTGCCTGGATTTTTCTACACTTTTTCTTCTTCAAGTCAACATCATTAAAACTCAATTCGATCCAAGACGTTCACTACCTTGCCCTGTGTAAAGTTTTGTCCAGATCTGAGAAATCAACCACATTTCTAAGTACAGACCCCATTTGCCAAATGGCCCTCCTTGCTATTCCAAAACAACCTTTTAAAAACCCCAACCCATGTTCTTCATAACTAGCCTAATACCTATTAAAACAAAGCTATATCAGACAGAGAGATCCCTCTCTAAGTCTTGGAGGGATAGATCCAAGACTCGAAGTGGTTTTGATGTTGCCTCTGTGACTGCCTCACAGCCTTGGGCAAATTACAGAGTGCTAACAGATCCCAAAAATTTATAAGGAAGCTCCCACAGGAAATGAGGTCGAATCAGAGGGATCTAAGACAACTACAGGAGAAGCTGAAGCCAAGTTAGAAGCTGGCACAACAGAAGAAGGGGAGTGCGCCAAAGAAAGATTCCCAGGTAGGAAAAAATGATACTACCCCAACACTGGGAGAACAAAGAATGGGGGATACAATGACACAAGAAACCCCCTCGACAAACACCCCACACAAAACAGGGAAACCCAAGCGACCAATCATACATATAAGGGGTCACGCAAGAAGGCCAAGGAACACAAGCAAATTCCAGAGTACACGATTGTTGAGGATGACGCCAACCTCGTGGTAGAAAAAGTACAGGAATGTGTAGCTGAGGAGTTCGAAGACACCCAACACCAAAGAGTCTGAATTCAAGATGAGTTGGCCGACATAAGGCAAGCCCTAGAGCAGATGAGAGCAACACACAAGACTAAAAGGGGAACAAATTCCTTCACCGCAACAATAGAAGCAGAGGCAAGGGCTATGCCAAGCGAGCAAGATACCATCCAAACTATAGTGCAGACGAGACCAAACTTCCAAGTCACATCCAACATGCTGTAGATGTATGAGACCCTAACTCGTACACCACTGAAGGATCTAGCGCAAGTAGATTTGGTGATGGCAAGGATACCAACCAAGGCATTGTACAAGCTTCAAGTTAGTGTCGACCAGGAAGTGCAGTCATGCGCAAGAACAAATGCAACAAAATTGCAGCATATGAAGAATGGAAATGAAGCCTTAGAATTGGTAGTCGAGCAGGTAAAGCTCGAAACCAATGAGAAAAAATAATGCGCAAACCGAATGGAACATGGTTTGAAAATGGTGTATGATTGCATCCATGACATCGCGCAAGCAATAGAAATAAGTGCAAATGAAATTATCAACCTCATCACACAGACACTCGATCAGTACATGCAGAAGATCGAGGAATTAAAAGAGAATCTCAACCCCACAACTCCTCTGGAGGTGAGAGAAAAAAGGAAACAAGAAGCTATAATTCAAATAGTAGAGATGGAGAAAAAAGAACTCACAAACTGAATGGAACATGGTCTCACAATGGTGTGTGATCGCATCCCTGAAAGAACAAGCAAGCAATAGAAATAAGTGCAGAGGAAAAGATAAACCTCATCGCACAGACACTCGATTAGTACAAGCAGGAAATCGAGGAATTAAAAGAGAAGCTCAACCCCACAACTCCTCCGGAGGTGAGATAAAAAAGGAAACAAGAAGCTACAATTCAAATAGTAGATATGGAGAAACAAGTCAGCGCAGTAGCATAATTGTTTGATCGAGAAACACAACTTTGGACAACGTTGGAGGAGGACGAGCAGGCCCAACAGTGGGACCAGGAAGAAGAAATATCAAGTGAAACTATCCAAGAGCTTAGACAAAATCATAAGACAATGAACATTACAGAGCGCGTAAAAGGAAATCAAGATTTAAAGAAGCTGTAGACAGAGCTAAAAGCCGCACAGGCAGAAATAGGAGAGACAAGAAGAAGTGGAACCAATCTAGGAACAAGAAGCGTAGATGATCACACAACTGGAGGAGGAGAAGAAGAGCATGGCACATGCATACACAAAGAGGTCAACACTGATCTAGGAGGAGATCACAACGCAGTCAGGAGAGGCACTGACAGGAAAAACCACACAGGTCTAGACATGAGGAAGGGAACTTGCAAACAAGTTCCACATCCTAGCAAAGGCTATTCAGGGAGTGCACATTGTATAGGTGGCTTAGGATGAGCCACATGTTAGTGTTGGGGGCCTGTTGGGTGCATGCCTATTTTGAGGCAATACCTATTTTTGGAGAATGAAACCCAATTTTGGAGAAGAACAACTGGCAGGAAAAACAACACGTGTGAGGGAAAGTCGCATGGAAAGAAGGAAAGCATGCAAGGCGTAGAGACAGTAATACCTAACCATGTTAGGGTTATGTTTTTGGAATGTAACAATTAATAAGACTTTAAAATAGTATAAATAGGCACCGAGGAGGTCTAGGTCAGGGTTCAGAGTGTGGTTGTTTGTTAGCAGTAATTCGGGTTGTGAGCTATTGTTATAAAATTTTGTAAGATGCTGAGCTGTAGGGGGAGAAAAGTAGTGAGATATTGAAGGTTAGGTCACAAGTTGAGGAGCCTGGTGTGATCTAGTCTGCCTCATAGAGGTTGTGGAACCTTGTTCATGATTGCATGTTTGGAATTGTAGTGCACACGACGCCATATTTTGCAGCAAACATAATTAAAGAGCCTAAGAAGCCAGATCTTTGTGGACGTAGCCCAAGAGGAGGTGAACCACTGTAAAACCCATGTACTGTCTGATGAGTGAATGCATGTTTACTTTCTGTTAATGGTTGATCATCTTTAATTCCCGCTAATGATTGATTTACACATAATTGATTAGCTAGATCTATTAGAATGCATGTATAAGCTTACAGATGAGTGGATCTTAATAATACTAGATTGAGTAATCAATTTAAGGCTTGAGAAAGATCAGTTACAATCCCAGATCCCCACTCTTTCCTATAATGCAAGCACTTGAGAATTGCAGTCACCCATAGAACTATCTCGGGTGAGACTGCACAGTACATTCTATGTGCTACGTTGCCTTTTGGTTTACCAGGAGGGCCGATAATTTTAGAGGGTTTTGTTGGAAACATGTTCATATCAGAATCTGGGTCAGCTAAGAAGTGGATAGAAAGAGTAATAGCCAACAGGGGAGCCCGAATTATTCCAAAAATATTCAAATATGGTGTAAGTGGATGCTCCCTTGTCTATAATGCATCGGTGGATAACGATGTTTCTAATTGTGACCAGGATTTGGAAAGATACCAGTGAGGGGAGACTAGGCTTTGAGTTACCCAAATAAAATGTAATAGGATTGGAATTAGAAGGGTTAGCTACTACCAATACTGACAACAAATATTTCCTTTGTGAAGGACAACTTTGCAGGACCTCCAAATATAACATGGTTGCAGGGGAATGGGCCAAATTGTTAATGATGTTATAATATGAGACACCCTTTTATGAGGGTTGTGAGAGGTACACCTTAGAGGTTCCTTTGGTACCCATGGTGTAGGATTACTACTAGGGTGTGGGATCAATAAGATTGTGCTTATTGGTAGTTGGATGTATTTTGATGTAGTTGGAGATAATTCGAGAGGTATATCATACTTACGGTTGCGGGTTTGGAGATGGATATTAGTTGAATCCATGTAAATGTTTCAATAAGTAGGAACTATAGGTTGATATTGAATCAAGGGTTGGTGTTCTTATGATGATTGGGAGGATTTACTAGTTTCCTTCTTATTGGTCACAAATCCTTGCTGCAATAAGGGATTGTGTAAGATGGCTGGTTGCATATCTGGAGGAAAAGGATGTGGAGGGTTCGCTACACCTTGTAGGGTGATAGGACACTAGTTGGAAATTTATTCCTTCATCCATTTATAATCTTCAATCTAGGGGAAATGGTGAGTGTAATGGA